>CAUYTI010062150.1:0-26265 GCA_963575145.1 Galago senegalensis
CCAGCTACTTGGGAGGCTGAGGCAGGAGACTCGCTTGAGCCCAGGAGTTGGAGGTTGCTGTGAGCTGTAATGCCACGGCACTCTACCCAGGGGGACAGCTTGAGGCTCTGTCTCAAAAAAAAAAAAAAAAAAAAAGAAATTGGCATTTTGATAGGAATTGCATTGAATCTGTAGATTACTATTGGCAGTATGGGGATTTTTAACAATAATGATTTTTTTTTAATCCATGAGCAGAGGATACTTTTCTATTTGTGTCATCTAATGATTTTTTCCATTAGTGTTCTGAAATTCTCCTTTTAAAAGTCTTTTGCCTGCTTGGTTAAGTATTTTATTTTTATTTTATTGCAGCTATTACAAAGGGAATTGTGTTCTTGATTTGACTCTCAGATTGATTGCTACTGGTATAAAAATGCTATTGATTTGTGTATGTTGATTTTATAACCTGAGACTTCAATTTATTTATTAGATCTAAGAGTCTTTTGGAGGAGTCATTGAGGTTTTGTAGGTATAAGATCATGTCATCATCAAACAGAGATAGTTTGACTTCCTTTCTTCTAACTTGGATACCCTTTATTTCTTTGTCTTGCCTGATTCTTCTGGCCAGGACATCCAGTACTATGTTGAAATAGAAATGATAGCATTGTGCATCCTCACCTTATTCCAGTTCTTAGAGGGAAAGCTTTCAATTTTTCCCCATTCAGTATGATGTTAGCTGTGGGTTTGTCATACATGGCTCTTATTATTTTGACATATTCCTTCTATGCCTAATTTGTTGAGGGTCCTAATATATGTTTTAATAGGATAGGTTTACATCTTGAAGAGCAGGAATAATTTTTTCCCAAGTATTTTGCCCTCTTTAAAAAAAAAAGAAAGAAACTAGGTGTAGAGCATAAATGTCTTAATCCTGTTATTGGGTAAAAGTGGTGAAGCCTGTGCTGTTTAGTAGGATGTTAGCATTCCAATTTGTACAAATAATCAACACATTGAATCCTATAATGGCATAAATGCATTTATGATCTATGTACGAAAGACTTAATGAAAAAAAAGAAAATGAAATTTCAGTCAAAGATCTTTGGAATAAAGATGACAATCCTATTGTACTTCAAAAAAAAAAATGTAGATAGAAAAAAGAAACTGGGGACAACCCAAGGATGAGTTTCCTTCCTTTTATTTTTACCTCTCTCTGATGTGAAGTCAATATTTAACATCTCAGACGCCTGAAAAGCGAACATCAAGTATGCTACTGAACTAAAGAAAGTTCTGTGGTTTTGTTGTATCTATAAGAAGGCTCCAACACAGTTAAAACTTCTGCTAATCTCATTAAATAACTGCTTTATTTTCTGGCTGCTTATATCATAAGCCAGGTTTATTATTTTTAGCCCTAGTTAAAAAGAAGGGAAAAAAACCTTAGAACATATAAGTTGGGATGGTTCATGTCATTTGAAGCCCAGAAGCCAGGATACAAAATCAACTCAATTATGAAAAATAAATTTAAACAAATTAATTTAGCCACATGTGATAAAAAAAAAAAATAGGGGACGTACAGAGAACCCATGTTCTCATTATGAGTTGCTCATGCATGTAAGGATGAGCAGTGGAGAGAAGGTCGGTGGAAATTAAGTACATGTTTCTACTAATGCAAATAGTGTTTATGACCCTATTCATAAGCCTTTAAAGACAGTTGTTAGCACTGGGCACCAAGTCAGGTTCTAGCCAAAGCCTGGCACTAGAATAACTCTAACAGTTAATAAAACACCCAGTGAGAACAGGATATGAATTTATGCCTCCCGAGAATTACTGTATTCACAAATGACTGTTGGAGCCCAGCACTTTTTGGCCACCTCTTAGGAAGGAAAGCACCTTGAGATGAGTTTGAAGCAGGAAGAAGGGCTCTTTGCCACCTTCCAGGTAAGCTTCCTTACGAAAGCAGAAGGATCTTGAGAAAACACATTTTCCAGGGGGACCAGAAGGTCATGTGAAAATGGAAGTGAAATAAAACAAGAAAAGTAAAACTTGTCGTTCTAGGTTGTCACATAAAATGTGAGAACAGACCCAAAAGAACAAGGTGGATGAGAAAATCTTATTCATGGATGAGCAAAATCAGAAACTCTTTCCTGTCCCTGGAGGTAACAGGGAGATCAAGGACCCTGAGGTTTTATTTTTCCTCTCAGTGTATTTATGTCTGGGTGGAATCTATCAGGGACCAACCCTAAGAACACGTAACATCTAGGGATGGAAACTAAAAAGGTAAACATAATAAATGTTTCTGGTACCAATTAAGGATTCAAAATGCAGAATTGCTACTCCTTTCAGGTTTGGAAGGCTTAATGTAGATTTTCTGAGAAACATCACCCTATCCCCAAAGTGATGTTTTGTCCAATCAACATCAATCCCCAACATTGATGTTTTGTCCAATGAGCACAACTGCTAAGCTCAGTGCTGTGCTGAGTACCATAAAAACTAGGGAATCAATTACACCTTCTGTTCTCAAAGAGTTTCCAATAGCTGGAGACACACAGCCACTGCACATGAAATAATTTGGTAGGAAAGCAAGGCAGGGGATGATTAAGTCCCAAAATAAGTGATGAAGAGTAAGGATTATGAAGCTTCAGAGGAAGTTGATTAAGGTCTAGAACCAAGAAAAAAAATTATTCAAATAAAAAATAATAGATACAACTTGTTAAGAATTTATTACATCCTTACATTCCAGGCCCCCTTCTAAGCAGACTTGCATTAATTCACTTAATCACAAACATCCCCACTTGGATGCAGTTATTCCCATTCTGCACCTGAAGAAACTGAGACACATAGAGGTTACGTGCTGAACTGCAGCTTCACTTTTGCGGTAAATAATAAATTAGTCTACTCTGAAGTCTGTTCTGTTCTATTGGTATATTGTCTATACTGGTACCACTATCACATGCTATGTGTATGTATAATTACTATGACTGTGTTCAAGGTTATATACCCCAAAGCATTAACGCTAGGATTCAACAAAAGTCTGGCTCTAGAATTTTCTCTTTGAGCCCCTTTATTACCTGGAATTTGAGGAAAGGGAGAATTTGAGAAGGTCAAGGAAGAGAGGCAAGGTCTGTGAGCAGAATGTGTTTGGCCCAAGGAAATTCAGGATTCCTGTGATCTGCCTTCTTTTACTTCCAACCCCATCTGACTGATTTCTTTCTACTCTTGTCTCCTAAACAAATACAAAATTTCCTGTTGCCTTTACCACTAATCTTAAGTTTTCAGTTTTTTTTTTTAATTGCTAGTAAGAACAAAAGTAGGTTAAGAAACTCCTTCCTGTGTTTTCTCTCCTTTCTTTTGATTTAGATCCTAAGGGAAAAACTAAACCATTTAAAAATCCCCCTGGGTCCACAAAAGGAGGCTAACTCACTTACATACCAAAAAAAGTCCTTCACGCTTTATGAGGAGGACTGAGCTTTGGGGGTTGGGGGGTGGCAGATGGCACTGAGGCTGGAAGGATACCTTCTAAGTTTCCCACTTTATCCTTTTCAGTCACCATCTTTGCTGCTTTACAGCTATTCCCTACATTAGCATCAAGATAAACAGAAGAGCAAAGATCTTAGTAGATAAAGGAAGATCCAAAAAAGCAGAACTGGAGGAAAAGAGGAAAAAGAAAAAGAAAGCTCCCTGTCCTCCCCTCTTGCAGCCTCCCAGCCTGACACTTGCAGTCCCCACTTAGACTGCAACCTGAGTAGACAGAACAAACACCTGAGTAGGGAAGGAAGAGCCTGGCAAGTCGCGTGCTCACTGTGGGGGCAAGGAAAGACATGAGAAGGAAGATGAAAGGTGATCATGGGAGAGACAGGACAGGATAAAGCTATAGGAGGTTAGCTACATTCAACAATAATTACAAACCTGAGAAAGGTTTGTGCCTTTAAACACACAAAAGGCAGTCAACAGCCTACAAGGATAATTCACACACCACAAGCTAGAGTTAGTAGAGTGACCTGAAAATAAATACTTACGTAATTGGTGGATCGAATGAATAATTTGGGGTTTCCTCCATCTCCAAAATAAAAAAAAAAAACTCTCTAACAACAGTGAAATTATTTATTTTTTTAAAAAAATTCATAAACCCCAAAGAGTCAGGAAAACAGGTGAGGAGAAGAAAATAAATGATCCACATAGAATTTTTGGAAGCTGGAAAGGTAAAAGGGGGAAACTGAAAACACACTAGGAAAGGTAGAAAGCAGACTCCTGCGAGTGGTGGGCGAGGTGTAACGAGGAGGCAGATTCACACTGTGAAACCCAGAAAGAATCAGAAATCAGAGGTACCAGGAAGCTTCACATATGGGAAGTGATTGGCAAAGGAGCCATGAGAACACTTGTGTCCCCATCAGTCTCTCTCTCCTACCAGAAAAAGCCAGGACACGGTCTCTCCCCAGCACAGCAGGAGTCTGGATGTTGATTTTTATAAACAGACTGAAACTAAAAAAACGGACTCAGAAACCTCAGGCACAGCTGAAAACAGCGTGTGAGTGAAATCTCCTATTCCAGGGCTTTTGCCCAGAATGCTAAAAACGGTATTATATCTCCAGGGCAGAAGAGTAGAAGACTCTTCTTTGGGGCAATATCCCCGCCCTAGGGAAAGGTCCTAGCAAGGCCCTGTTAATACTGAGAGTCAAAGAAAAAGTACTTGAACAAATGGGATGAAGATCACGTCCAGCAATCCACCTGAGTAATATCCCCGGAGCCGTCCTGTGGTGAAAGAGCATTGGCCTAGAAGTGAGGAATCTCAGATGAAAGCCCACTTTCTACCATGCATTAGGCATGTGGCCACAAGCCAGTCCCCGCCAACTGCCTATAATGCATAGTTAACAACAAACCTCCTGTCTCACGGGCTCACAAGAACCAAATAGGCACTCACAGTGGGCAGTGGGTTAAATGCTTAGTGTACAACCTGAAGTCGGAACTTCACAACTTTATGACATGGTACTGTTTTCAACCCATAAGTGAATAAGCAGAGGCCTAATGCTTTCAATAACTTGCGTATGAAAGTTATTAGTATTAAATGACCTAACTTCTCTCTAGTAACTCACTGTTATGTACGAGAGTGCCCATATGCAGCAAGACATTCAAATATCTGAATTATTTTTCATTCTAACAACCAGGGCAATCCAGTTATGAATATTAGCACAGGAACCTCAAGTTTGCTAAGAAAAGTTAAGAAAAGCCTCAATAAATCCATCTGCAAAAAAAAAGTGAATTATTTTCCCCACACCCTCTCCCCATAAAACTGAAAACATGTGCCCCTCATCACTTTAACACCAATTAGTCAAGGGAGTGATGGTGAATGTGTGAGTAAGAGGGGAGGCCATGTGCAGTAAGCCCTGTGAGGACTGTTCTGAAGGAAAAAAACCAAGCATGGATGGAAATGTTTTGCTTACTTTGGAAATAAATGTCTGTAAGACCGAAGTGTTTGCCAGCATAACTCTCCTCACACAATGGCTGCGTGAACAGGGTTTTAACTGACTTACATACTGGCGCTAGGGAGAAGCCATAACCGTGAACTGAATGGTCAATAATAGGCCTCCAGGCAAAGGGCTCCATGACCAGTTCCAGATTTGATTGCTCTGATGCATAAATTCCAAAGGCTTAATACTTCTCCATATCACAATATAGTTCGGTTTTACTGGTCCTCGTGGAAAGGGAAATAATTAATGCCTTATAAGTCTTAGAAATAAAGCCAACAGCTTAGACCTCAGTAAGAAATAAAAATGGGTTGGCATCTGACCAGAACAGGTGAGAGAGAACAAGTTGGACGCAGGCCTGCCTGCACCTGTAGAAAGATGCCTTCACAGCGATTCTGCAGCCGAGCGTTGCAGAACATGGCATGCCTGCACTATGATTATTCACATTTGAAGCTAATAGGGGATTTTAAAAGCCGACTGCTTCTAATAGACTTCAAGGTACCAATTCTTTTGGTCAGTGCCAAAGAAAAAAATAAGCCAATAAAAAAATGCAAATTCCAACGCTTACAAATGCTATTATTGTTTCTAAAGTTTATTTTTTTCGAAAGAGGTTTAGGTGAGATTTCTTTAAATTTTCTGTAGCTTAATGGAAATATTAAGTTAATAAGACTATTTGAACCTCACACTCTACATAATCATCAAAAAAAACCATCTAAAAGGCCTTCAACGTTGGGGAAAACTGATGAAAGGGCACATACACATGAGTTGGCCTACGGACCCCCAGTCTGAAGTGAGCATGGAGCAACCAGGGATGGGGTCAAAGATCAGTTAGACAGGTCTGCAGTTTGATGGGTTTTCCAGTCAGAAAATCAGTGACTGCAGCTGCAGAGGTTCTAAAAGACCTAACTGTAGAATATGTGAGGGTAAAAAGTAGCCAGGCATCATGGCAGGCATCTGTATTCCCAGCTACTTGGGAGGCTGAGGCAGGAGGATCGCTTGACCCCGGGAGTTTGAGGTTGCTGTGAGCTGTGATGCCATAGCACTCTACCCAGGGCAACAGAGTGAGACTCTGTCTCAAAAAAAAAAAAAAAAATTGCATGTGAAAACCCCACACTGTACCCCAGAAGTGCATTAATGTACATAGTTAACATTCAATAAAAAAAAAGAATGAAATATAAATTAAAATTAAAAAGTGTAAAATAGAACATGTGAGAGTGAGGAAAGTAAATAGAAGTCATTAAAATTAATAATATTCTTAACCCGGAAACTTTAATCAAGAGGAAGGGTGAAAAGAAGCTGGGACTAAGAATCTAAAAGCCTTTGCTAAGCACCATGTTATCTTCAGCAAGACAAAGGCCAAAGGCCAAAGAAACCATGAAGACCAATGACAGCCTCGTATTCTGGGTGCCGACTCCACACCAGACATGGCGAAAAGCTCTTCACATGCCTTACCTCATTTAGTTTAATCCTCTCAGCAATACCGTTACCCCCACTTTAGAGAGGCTCATGTTTAGGCTCAGAGTTTAAGTAACTAAATTACCAAATTCAGAAAGCTTGGGAGGGAGGAGCTAGGAAAGGAACACAGGTCAGTCTGCCTCCAACATCTGTGATTTAATAATCCCTGAAAGAGAGTTTAAAACATTCATAATTTTATTTATCAAACACGTTTTCTAAGACCAATGATCAGTCTCAAAAATCCCAAATAAGATTCACATGGTGTCCTAGCTGCACAAAACAGAAATGTGGCTAACTAGGTAAGAATAAAAACCAATCAGAGACAGCAATGGAATCGGATTCTATAACAAAGCATGTTTGATTGAACATCTCACAGAGATGTTCTGGACACAGCGGGAACATGGAAGATCCTAATGACTCCGATGGCATCCCACTGCCCTTAGACACCCCAAGGAGGCAATGTCGGGATGCACCTGCTACACCAAAGAAAAGCAGAGGGAGCTAGAAAAACATTCTGAGACAAACAAGACCCCAACCACCAGGACCGCCGAGCCCTGGCAGAATGACTCAACCTGCAGGAGGACCAAGTGCAGGTGTGGTTCAAGAACCACAGGGCCAAGGAGAGCTATGTTGGTCCTAGACAAGGAGCCCAAGGAGGTCCTGGACAGGGAGCCCCAGGAGCCTAGGCTATGCCTATTGGCCCCAGGGCCTGTGTCCCAGGCAGCAGGTACCCTCTGTTCCCCAACGGTCCAGGTTTCCCAAGCTCTCTTCTGTCCAGGACCCCAGGAATCTTGCCAGCCACAGAAGCGACCACCCATTTCAGTCTCTACCAGGCCTGGGGGTGCCCAGGATACAGCACCCAGGAGGGTGTCCCTGCTGCCCCAGACCCCATGCCAGGCCCAAGTCAAGGCCCAAGCTCAGGCCCATTCCCAAGTCCAGGCCCAACTTCACGTCCATTCCTAGGCCCATTTTCAGGTCCAAAGACAACCTCAGACCTAGGCTTATTCTCAGGGGCTGCCCCCAGCCCCAGCCCCAGGCCCACTGTGGTCCCAGAGCCCTTGTGCCTGTGATTTCTTGGCAGACATTCTGACATTATCTGATATCTCTGAGCTCCTCTCATCCCAAGATCCCACCCAGGTCTCCTTGGTCTCCATCACCACATCTGGGCAGCAAGAGGGATATGATTTCGTGGACTAAAAAGACTTAGGCTCTAGGTCCCTACTGGATTTATAGGGAGCTATGCCTGCATAGTCCTACAGATCTCAGGGGCCAGAGGGCCTGGAGCAGTGGCTGGGTACTTTCTGCCAGTGGAATGCACTGCCCTTTACCCTACCTGCTGGAGGCACCATTTATTGCCTTAGCAGTGGGCCACGAATATCCTCACCTGGTCATCGGTTGACTATGAATGTCTCTGTTAACTAGGAGTGAAGGCTGCTCTTGGAAGCCCAAAAGCTTTCCAGAGGACTTGTCTCAGCACCCACTGGGGTCAGCGTCTGGCCCCCTCCTGCTGTCACACTGGTGACTTAGTTGGTTTTATTATTCATTTTGCTGATATTTGAAAGGTTGAGAAATTCTCATCTAGGCACTATAGTTCCCTCTGTATTGGTTAATCAAACTATGTTCCAGGTACTTTGCTTTCTTTTTCATACATTATATTAATAAAAAAAAGTCCCTGTGTAGGTTAAAAAAAAAACAAAAAGAACATCTCACCCTATGGTCCTGCTATTGTTGAACAGTCACTATGTATAATTACCACTGAGTTATCTACAATGAGTTGAAATCCAACTCCCTTTAACTCCCATGCACGGGTTCTACCCTTTGTGTACACGGGTCTCTCCATGTTATCTGGGCAACCAGGACTCACCTCTTTGTCACCTGCTTCTTCAGCCATTACTGAATTAGAGTATTGCTGCCCCTTGGCCCTCCTGCTCACTTTCAGCTGGGCTCATTTTTCTTTATGAATAGCCCCCTTCAAGTATAATACCAAACCTGACCAGATACTTCTGGAATGATCTAACCAGTGGAGAGTATGGTTGGACTAGTATAAACCATTACCTCTTGTGCTATGGATGTTGTTCAATTCACTGCCTTTCCTGCCATCATAGAACTCTGCTGACCTATTCATATTGAGCCTTCAGTCTCTTCTGCACACACACTCATCCCAGGTGAGTGACTTACAGGCACTAAATGTAAGACTGTGTTCTTCTCAGCAGAATTTTATCTTGTGAAACTGGATTAAATCCTAAACTATCAAGATTGACTTGTGTTAATTCTGAGCCGAGGAACGATGCAGATGCGAGACCCTAGAGAAGTGTTTTGTTTTGTGTTGTTTTATTTTTCCTTCCACAATGTTCCAGATAGTGGCGCTTTGTCAGCCTAGGGCCCAGAGTAGGGACAACAGTAAAGTAAGACAGAGTCCTCTGTCTATCCATGGTGGACACACAGTGGGAATAAGAAACACTCTCTTATTGTTCTGAATTATTCAGGTTGGCATGGCTTGTTCCAACAGTCTGGCCACGCCTGATGAATAAAAGACCTTAAATTTTATGACACAGCAGCTGACTCAATAGGCACCAGTTACTGTATACTAGATTTTGGCACTCTGGCCCCCTTGCATAACTTAAAAGCTAAAAGGCAAAGAGTTCCTCCCTTACTCAAGGTCATTAACAAAGTGCTCTTGAGAACTGTTGCCCTATTTGTGAAATTCTCCTTTATTGCCAGTACACACACACGCACATGCACATACACACCTCATTCTCAGGTTCTTTGTTCTTCTCCAAACAGAATTCTGCCAAAGGAACTGGTTTTGAAGTCCAAGGATTTCTTCACTCCTGGACTGGTACAGTGACCCAAGATAGAAACGTGCAAATCCTGTCCAGAGGACCACACTACAGCATCATGCTGACATCCAGATAGTCTGTTTAATCACATGTGTCATGTTCTTTTGTTCTCAAAATGTCATCACCACACAAAAGAATCCTGTATTGTTTTCTCTGGTGGGTGGTTAGGGCAGGATTACGTTATTGGAAAAGGAAGGGAAACATTCAAATAAAAATTACAGATGGAATTTCTAATATGTGGCAAGGAGAATTTGACCTTTAACCAAATAGCTAGTCCAAGAAGATACCGGAATAGTAATTTAATAAACTCTATCAAGAACAACAAGATCAACTATTGGAGTTCATACTCATTGATTCTTACCACAATAATGATTGTGTGATATAGTGTGTCGCTTAATCACCACTCTTTTCTCATAATTTCATGTGTATTATTCTTGTTTTCCTACTGAGGCTATAAGTAAATAAAGAGCAAAAATATCTGAGATTTCATTCAAACCAACTACATCTCCTAGTAACACTGAGTTTATAAAGAAAGGTCTTAATCAATATCTTTTTAACATATTCTAATGATACTTTTGATATGACCAATTAACTTACAACATAATTAATTAAAAATATAACTGAATCTAAATCAAGGTGAAAGTTTACAAGACAAATTTTAACAAGAAAACCCCAAAGATGATTTTATTGCTTCCCTATAGTACTTTGAAAGCAACTGTAAGACCCCTTGTGTTTTTATGAGCTATTAGTCAGGGCAAAGGCCCTTTATGAAGTGATATGTGGACGTGCTCTGCAGAGCAAAAGAGCATCATCAACCAGCATCAGCAAGCGTGAATTACTCAATATGAGGTATTTAAAGTCAGAATTGTCTTTTTATGATAAATATCAGTTGGCCTCAACTGTACGTTTTGGGGATAAACTTCCCAAGCTATTTTTATTACTTAAAAAAAGGCAAAATGGAAATATGCCCTGAGATAAAGGTGCATGAGCTCACTAAAAAAGATCAGTTTTGTTTTTATTAAATTACAGCTATGTACATTAATGAGATTATGGGGTACAAAGTGCTGGTATTATATACAATTTGAAATACTTTCATCAAACTGGTTAACATAGCCTTCACCTCATTTTCTTAGTTATTGTGTTAAGACATTTATATTCTACACTTAGTAGATTTAACATGTACCCTATGGTACATTGTAAAAAATCAGGAATTTTTTGCTTTAAGCTGGTCTGATGTCAGTTCAGAGTGTTAATTTTAGTTATCATATATCGCTACCATCTGGCTGATGATTAAGTACATACATTTTATTAAATAAGCAAAGGACTTCTTTGTAATAAATGTAGTCTGGTTTTTTGTCCTGTCTAGATTTTGAGTTTTTAGAAAACATTTTTAAGAGGAGGAAAAATAAAATATAATTGATTAAAAGAAACTTAAGAGGTAGAGCCACCAAATGCAAGCCTGATTCATTCAAAGTGTTAAGAAATATTTTTGAGGCAATCAAAGAAATTAATACTGATGGGATATTCAATGGTAAAAAGGAATTATCATTAATCTTGTTAGAAATGATAATGGCATTGTGGCTATAAAAAATGTCTATGATTTAGTCAAACATACATGTCATTCACATATAAAATTATATGATGTCTGCTTAATTCGACAAGACTGTTTAAAAGAAAGAAATTACATGATATCTGGGAATTTTTTAAAAAATACTCTGGCCAAGATAAAAATGAAAGCAGAAAATTGGGAAGAAATTAGATTCGCAATTGCTGAAATTGAGCTCATTATACATTTTTTTTGTAAGTTTGAAATATCTATAATAAAAAATAGCTTTAAAAATATGCTTTCATCATAGAATTCATGGGGGAAATAATAAAAAAAAAGACTATGTGAAAAATGTTAGAAACTGCTCTCTAGATCATTGGGCACAAGGAATGTGTAAATCAGAAAGTTAAAGAAGAAAGAGATCAGTGATGTGAAATGGTGAACGGAGATTCCAACAAAGAGGGAAAAATGGAACCAGAACTTAATGAATCATAGTAGAAAGCAATTAAAGACAAGACAAATATGATTTTGGTTAAGAGAGAGTTTTTTTTTTTCGAAAGAAAGGTAGTTATAATAACCCCCAAGTCGTGGTGTAAGAAACCTAACTTAATGCTTATAGCAAAATAATAATAAAAGTATCAGTAATAGTAACATAACTGACAATTGAGTGCTTCCCACTCGCCAGGCACCAGGCAGAGCACTTTCTATACATTTTGCACTTAAGCCTCATTAGCCATCCTAGGAAGTATGGACGATTACTAGCCCCCAATCCCTTTTCTATTTGAAAAAGCTGAGCTCAGAGAGATTAAAACTAATTTGTAAATAGTCAAGAGACACGTGATGGAAAAGTTGGATTTGGGACTTCAGTCCAGGTCTGTTTAAATCCAAATCCCAGGCCCTTAAACATGTCATTATTCTATTCCCTGTGACACTGCAAGTTCCTCTACGTATAAGGGAAACATAGAAGATGTTTGGGGCTACGACTCTGGGCATTAGTGATTCCCTGTTGTTGCCTGGAGTGTTTGGGGAATCATCTAATAAAAAACTGCAGAGTACCCCAGAAGAGTATCAAAGTACATAGTTAACATTCAATAAAAAAAAAAAAACTGCAGAGAATCCCTCAAGGTAAGGGTCACAAACAATACAAGTACATGACACAGGAAGAAAGTGTTGTATCTGGCCTCACATTTCAACAAAGAAGCAGGAGAAAGAAAGAGAATTCTGTATCTCTCACACGTCTAAAGGTGATGAAATACCAAAAGGACTAGCTAAATAAAAATCGGGAAGGATACATGCCATGGTCACGTTCTGCTGCTCTTGGAGTCCATCTCCACCCTAAAGCCAACTCATCTACTCTTCCATTTGTAGATTCCCAGGTTGTTCGATACTTGCCCCCATGAAACACTTTTCTCAAGCAACAAACTCCTATCTACATTTACCTAGTAGAATGGAATAGGATAACTGTCTAGCCTCTCCCAGGTACTTATGTTTTAAAACTTAACATACTCCCACCACTTCCAGCAACAATCAAAACAATCTCCAACCCTCCTTGATCAGGTCAAGAAGGTACATGAACTGCAGAGCTAACAAGCTCTTTTCCTGGGCCTGAAACGTGCAGTCTGACTGATTGATCCCTCATGCGATGTTAGGGACTTGGTACACTCTCGCCCATAGTCCTGAATCAAAAGCACCATGTGGAAGTTGCTGGACCTGGGCATCTTCCCACTTCTGCTGCTCACCTGCTCTATTATCTTTGCCAAGTCACTTCACCTCTCTGCTTTGCAAATTCCTTATTTCTAATGATCTGGGGCTGTAATAAAGAACTGGTTTTATAACTTATTTCTAGCTGCAGAATCCGTTCATCAAATGATTATCTTTTAGGGGAACCTACAATGTACATGTATAATAGAAAAAAGTGAAACTACTCTGGAAGAGGACTGAGGGGACTCCTCTCCGTGCTCCATTGTAACATGTCATGGTAAGGTGCTTTTGGGCTTAAAAAGTTCATGCTTACAAGTCAACTCCCAGCAGCCTGAGGAGGAGGCAGGGTCCCAGTGTGCAGCCATACCCGAAGATTCTCTGGCCCCCACATGGCTGCCCGCTTTTATCAGTGACCCTCTTCCTAAAGCAAATAAGCAAAGAAAGAAATCCCACAGAAACCAAGTCCGACGTGAGGACTCAGGGAGCCGAGGGAATACTCAACCCCATCCAGGCGAACTAAAACACACTCCAAGGAAGAGATAAGGTTTATGAAAAGGAAACTAACACAATCACTTAAAAGAATTTCAACACTAAACCACTCGAGCCAGTCACTGGGAGGCTACAAAACAGCCAAGGTCAGGCCTAAAAGAATAGACTTCACAGGGACCCATGCCTTCATTTTCCTCTTTTGTTTCCCATTGTCCTGGGGTCACTTCTTTCAGGTCAGCATGTGCAGGAAGTGGCAGGGGCACTGTACACAGCACACGTTTCTTCTCCTGCATCTGAGTCCTGCAGGAGGATCTCAGCAAGTAGGGAAAAGGGATGATGGGAGAAGTGAGACTATAAATTTCAAAATCTGGAATATCAAATATATCAGACATAAGTAGCCAACTCAAGAGCATCACCAGAGGAAAAACAGGACACCCTGTTTTTGAATTTCAGATAAATAACAAGTGATTTTTAGAATAAGTATGTCCCAAACATTGCATACTTTTAAAAAAGCATTTATGGTTTATCTGAAACTCAGATTTAATTAGGCATCCCATATTTTAATTTACTAAATCTGGCAACTCTCCCCTAAAATGAAAACCCATCCCAGCCATATTTCCAAAGTCCAAATCATTTTTAAAGCTTCTTTTGGGGATTGCTCTTTCCAAATGAGGAACGTTCTTTCCATTAGCCTCTATAGAGTTAAAGCTTCAGCCTGGGAGACTGGAATACATTTCAAAAACTGCCAAATCTTATTCAAAAACTCTGACGAATGGGACTGATAAGCAGGATAACTCAATTTGGGGCCAAAACATGAAGTACGATTCTATGTCAATAAACTAGTTTTCTTGTGATACACTTTATCCTTACTAACTCTCTACTGCCTATGGAATAAATTTTTTAATATTATGTTTATTTTTAAAAATATATGTGTGTATATAGACATAGATCATCAGCTCCTAGGTGTATAACAGATTAAGCGAATGAATGAAAAGAGAGGGATCTCGTATTTATGGAATCTAACTATATGCTAGGCACTGTGGAAGATATTTTCATATACTACTTAATCCTCAGGATAGATTAACAAAGTAGATTTCATTAAGAGATGAGGAAATCAAATCCTGAAAATCTCAGTGATTCCCGTAGGGTTCAAAGGAGCCAATGACACAGGCAGGAATTGCCTCCAGGCCTATGTGACAATAAGCTGGGGCACACCACTTCCACCACACCAATTGGCCTCTTTCCCTGTCCAATTCCAGTTTTTCCCAAGGTGAGGGTGAGTAACTACATTTGTAAAAAGGATTGAATATTTTCACTCAATGGTAGGTAAATCAGGGACTGTATTAAGGAGCCAGGGGAAGCACAAAGAGAGATTGTGAGGGCGACTATAGCATGAAATGGGGAAGGCTATCTTGTGCCAACCCTCCCAATTTATTTTCTTTTTTCTTAAAAGTCTGTTTCACATATGATCTGAGAAGCCCTTAATTCATAGTTTTAAGTTAATGTTTTAAAACATCAAATATAAATTAATTATTCTCCTTTACTGCTGAGTACTATGGCTCAAAACTATAATCCCAACATTTCAGAAGGATCACTTGAGGTCAAGAGTTCAAGACTACAGTGAGCTATATGATCAAGCCATTGCACTCCAGCCTGGGTGACAGAGCAAGATATCATTTCTGAAAGAATTAAAAATTAAAAAGAAAAAAGAACATTATAGATAGTGAAGTCCTCTTTGCCCACCTTTCTCCAATCCTGGTCACCTCCCTGCTTCCTCCAAAGTAAATGATGTTGAATAAGGTGTGTGCCCTTTTAAACACTTAATAATACAATCACGGCTCTGCGCCTGTAGCACAGTGGTTATGGTGCCAGCCACATACACCAAGAGTGGTGGGTTTGAACCCAGCCTGGGACAGCTAAACAACAATGACAACTGCAACAAAAAAATGGCCAGGAGTTGTGGTGGGCACCTGTAGTCCCAGCTACTCAGTAGGCTGAGGCAAAAGAATCACTTGAGCCCAGGAGTTTGAGGTTGCTGTGAGCTGTGATACCACAGCACTCTACCAAGGACGACATGGTGAGACTCTGTCTCAAAAATATGTATATAGATAGATAGATATACACATATCTATCTACATATATATATAGATAGATATGATCACACACAGAAATATATAGCCATATAAAACATATCATGTTTTTATATTTAATTAATGAATAAGCGACTCTTAATATACACACATATACAAACAAAAAAATTAAACCCTGATTTACCCACTTCCTCTTTCATGCAGGCATTCTATCCCTCCAAAATAGGTTTTCCAGATCCACCAAGGAGAGCAGACTTTAAAGAATTATTTTACACAAGAAGGAAGCATCTTTTCAAAAATTTACAAAAAGAATTATAACTTCAGAGATTTCACGATAAAACTTTATTATCATTTATTACACATTCTTTATATTTTACATATATTAGTATATATTACATATTTATTATATATTATTTATCACTGTTTTTTAGGAAATTTAAACCAAACATTTGCAGAATATTAGAGTATCTCCATGGATAGAGAGCCCTGGGGAACATAGTTGGAAATACTTGGCTGGCTATTCTCTAGGCCTTTCCTAGGAGTGTATTTCTATGATATGTTTCTAGCTACTCATTAGCAAAGGGTCCCCATGTTTAATACAGACTATGAAGAAATGGTTCATAGATAGTTCTCCGGATGCCTATTCAATCTCAGAAATCACAGGCCCATGAACTTCACCAGCCTGTGATCACTAGGGCCACTTCTGACCTCGAAGAGTTCCTCCCCACAATACAAACAACCAAATGTTGTTGTTTTCTCTTCCTGAACCGAAAAAAGTATACAAAGACATATCTTCAAGTGTCAATTTCCTCACCGAGACCATGTCCCTGTTACAATGGAAGTGTTTTGCTTCAAGCTACTCACAGTAATTCCTGCCCGTTGTGATATACCCTCTATTTCTAGTAAGAGTAAGGGAATCCACCAGCTCTTCCTGGCACCCTTGTGCAACTCAAAGTAAGAAAATGAACTACAGGAATGGGATTGTCATCCATAAGGTAACAGAGCCTCTGTGCCTACTTGCCCTGGCAGTGGAGGCCCATTCGCTGTCTATAGCAAACGCATTTTGCTCGGTTAGCCTGTATCCTTGCTCAGACTCCGTAAACCTACCTTTCTCTTCCTCAATTAACTTTGTTCTATGCTTTCCATAAGATAACAGAGGGGGTGACTGACCCTCAAATAGGAAAAAAATTGTGTTTATTTTACTTTGTTTTCCTGCAATCCCATCACCCCTGTCTTGTGTGTGAGAAGCAAAATACTAATAGAAGGAATCCCCCCTCATCTGTCCCTCTTCCCCACGATGTAAATCTTTCTCAGGTCAGGGAGGATTTTAGAGTAAAAGAGACTTAAGAGACACAACCAAATAAAATGAGTAGACCGTTCTGAGCTCTGACTAGAAAAAATGATGAAAAAGGGCCTGGCGTAGTGGCTCATAGCTGTAATCTCAGCACTTTGGGAGGCAGAGTGAGGAGGATCACTTAAGGTTAAGAGTTCAAGACTGGAATTTAAGAGCATGACCCCCATCTCTACTAAAGTGGAAAAATCAGCCAGTCATAGTGACATGTGCCAGTAGTCCAGGCTATTTGGGAGGCTGAGGCAAGATCACTTGAGCCCAGGAGTTTGAGGTTGCTACGAGCTAGACTGAGACCATGGCACGTTAGCCCAGATGACACAGCAGAAGTATCTGTGTCAAAATATATATATATATATATATATATATATATATATATATATATATAGAGAGAGAGAGAGAGAGAGAGAGAGAGAGAGAGACAATCTGAGAAATTTGAACATGAACTTGGTATTAAATAAATAATATTAAATAATTTCTATGAATTGTTAGGTGTGACATGACATTGTAAAATTGTCCTCTATTTTAAGATCCATGCTGAAGTATTTAAGGATGATATGCTATGTATCTACCTGCAAGGCTAAGTTTGACATTTTCATAACAGTTTTTCTTTTATAGGTAGAAAATGAGTATGATGAAATGTTGAGGGTTATTGATGCCGAATGATGATGTTTTCTGAACTTCTTACTTTTCTGGATGTTTGGAAATGTTAAAAATGAAAATCTTATTTTGAAACTTTTGTAATAAGACCTTTCTCGAACCTAACCTCAAACCCATGTTGTTTATTTTTCCCGCGCACCCATTATATTGATTTATCACCCCAGTCACTGGCAGCACAGTGGGTAGGTTGAAGGAAAGCAGGTAGGTCCAAATCACTGCCCACTCTAAGTTCTGGGACCCTCCGACAGTTAACCCCTCAGGGCCTAACGGTCCTCATCTGTACACGGGAAGCACAGTTGAACAACCTGAGTTTGACCTGCACGGGTCCACTTACACACAGATTGTCTTTCATTCCTGTCCTCCCTGAGACAGCAAGACCAGCCCCTCCTTTTCCTCCTCCTCAGCATACTCAATGTGCGGACAACGAAGATGAAAACCTTCGTGATGATCCACCCCCAATTCCACTTCCACTTCAAAATAACAAAAATGGACAAGGTCTGACAATAAATTTCATGAACTCATCCTAGAAAAAGTGCTACATACCTCATTGCTGACTATCACTACAGTCACCAGAGGGCCAAAGGGCGTACTTCAAAGGTGACTGAGGAATAGTCAGCAAGGAGGTATGTAGCACTTTTTTCTCAGATGAGTTCATGATTTTAATTATTTGACCTCATATATTCTCTTCCTCATAATTTTCTTAACATTTTCTTTTTCCTACCTTACTTTATTGTAAGAATTCAATATATAATACATAAAGTATATATACGTATATATAGTGTTGATTTATATATTAACATATATATATAATGTGTGTCAATTGCCCATGTATGTTATCAGTAAGGCTTCCAGACAATTAGGCAATTAATAGTTAGGTTTTGGGAAGTCAACAACTACATGTGGATTTTCTACAATGTGAGGATTGGTGCCCCTAACTCCCATGTCGTTCAAGGGTCAACTGTAACAGGATTACTTCATTGAACTATTATTTAGAACAATGAGTTACTAAAATGTATTTAGGATGGTGCCTGGTATATGTTAAGTAATTCAATGAATGTTAGTCATTATCATTCTCAGTTAGCTAACTTCCAAAAGCATGAAGGTACTCTACAACATTATCTACTCCAATTCCTTTACTTAATGGAAGAAAAAAAGGTAAAAAATGTTTTCTATTATTTTAAATGTCCCAAAGCTAAATACATCAGAGCAGGTTAGAATTCAGCTTTCCTAGAACTCAGGCCAAAGACCTTTTCTCTGTACTTTATTCAGTCACATTAAGGATTCAGTATTGAATTGAGTCAATGTCTGCCACGCTGTCTGTTCAGTGCTAAGTGAAAGTCTAGATCTGACTCTTTAAATCAGTGGTTTTCACCCTTCCTCAAGTCGTAACCCTTTAATACAGTTCCTCATGTTGTGGTGACCCCCAACCATAAAATTATTTCCATTGCTACTTCAGAACTGTAATTTAGCTATTGTTATGAATCATAATGTAAATATCTGATATGCAGGATGTATTTAGGCAACCCCTGTGAAAGGGTCGTTCGACCCACAGGCTGAGAATCACTGCCTTAAATAATACATGATCTATTTGGGATATCACTGCGGTCACTTTTGTAAGAATACTGGGTTTTGTATAATTGCTTTCACTTTTCAAAGTACTTCTACTTAGGACAGGACAGTAAAAACATCAATGATGACAGAAATTAGAATAGTAGTTTCTTCTGAGTGGGACGGATTGGCTGAAAGGAGTTGTGAGAGGGATATGAGGGAAATTCCTGATTGGACTGTTGGTTACAAAGTTACACAGGTGTACCTGGGAAATATTGTGAGTTCAATTCTAGACCACTGCAGTAAAGTGAGTAGCTCAATAAAGCAAGTCACATGACCTTTGTTTCTCCTACATATAAAAGTCATATTTGCACTATGCAGTAGGCTATTAAGTGTGCAATAGCATAATGTCTACGCCTTAACTATGCACGCCTTAACTTTAAAACGCTGTATTGCTAAAAAGAAATGCTACAGATCATCTGAGCCTTCAGGGATCATCATCTTTTTGCTGAAAGAAGGTCTTGGGTTGATATTGACAGTTGCTGACTGATCAGAGTGGTGACCGCTGAAGGCTTGGACGAATGTGGCGATTTCTTAAACTAAGACTATAGTGAAATTTGCTGGGTCAATTGACTCTTCACAAAAGATCTCTCTGAGCATATAATACTGTTTGATGGCATTTTTTACCCATGTTACTTGTTTCAAAGTTGGCATCAATCCTCTCAAACCCAGCTGCTGCTTTATTAACTAAGTGAATGCAGTGTTCTATATATTTTTAGTTTTTGGAGACAGGGTCTTGCTCTGTCACCTACCAACCTGGAGTTCAGTGACATGATCATAAGCTCGGTAACCTTGAATTCCTGAGCTTTAGCAATCCTCCTGCCTCAACCTCCCAAGTAGTTGGGCATAGTTGCACAGGATGCCCAACTAATTTTTAAAATTTTGTGTAGCGATAGGAATCTCGCTATGCTGTCCAGGCTAGTCTTGAACTCCTGTCTCAAGTGATCCTCCTGCCTTTACCTCCCGAAGTGCTGGGATGTCAAAGGTAAGCCATCATGTGCAGCCTGTGTGTTATTCTAAATCACATGCTGTCATTTCAATGATGTTCACAGCATTTTCACTAGGAGTAGATTTCATCATAAGAAACCACTTTCTTTACTCATCCATAATAAACAACTCCTCATTCATTCAAGTTTGATCATGAGATTGCAGCAATTCAGTCACATCTTTAAGCTCCACTTCTAATTCTAGTTCTCTTGCTATTTATACCACATCTGCAGTGACTCCATCACTGAAGTCTTGAATCCTTCAAAGTCATCCACAAGAATTGAGATCTATTGATTTCTTCCAAACTCCTAACACTGATACTCTGACCTCCTCCCATGAGACAAGAATGCTCTTAATGGCTTCTAGAATGGTTAATCCTTTCCAAGAGATTTTCAACTTACCTTGCCCAGGTCCATCAGACAGATCACTACCTATGGCAGATACAGCCTAACAAAATGTATTTCTTAAATCATAAGATATGAAGGTCAAAATTACCCCTTGATTTATGGCTACAGAATGGATGCTGTGTCTACAGGGATAAAAACAATATTAATCTCCTTGGACATCTTTATCAGAGCTCTTGGGTGACCAGGTGCATTATCAACAAAAAGCAATATTTTTAAATAAATCTTTTTGGAGCAGTAGGTTTCAACATTGGGCTTAAAATATTCAGTATTCATGCTGTAAACATACATGTTGTCATCCAGGCTTTATAGAGCATAGGCAAAGTTAATTAAGCATAATTCTTAAGAGCCTAGGATTTTCAGAATGGTGGGTGAGCACCGGCTCTAACCTAAATTCCCCAGCAGCATTAGCCTCGAACAAGAGAGCCAGCCTGGCCTGGAAGCTTTGAGTGTAAGCACTGACTTCTCTGCCCTAGCTATGAAAGTCCTTCTTTCCTTAATCCTCATGAACCAATTTCTGCTAGTTTCCACATTTTTCTTCTGCAGCTTCCTCATCACCCTCAGCTGTCACAGAATTGAAGAGTTAGGGCTTCCCTCTGGATCAGGCTTCGGCTGAGAGAATATTGTGACTGGTTTGATCTTCTGTCCAGATCACTCAGTTTGCCTTTCCTGTTCTTCCCGTGTCCACTGGAGTCACACCTTCAGTTTCCTCCAGGAAAATTTCCTTTGCATTCACAGCTTAGTGAGTGGTTGGCACAGGAGGCCTAGCTTTCCATGTGCCTTTTTACCTTTTCACGTGCCTTCCTCACTAAGCTTAATCATTGCTAGCTTTTGACTTAAAGTGAGAGGCATGTGACTCTTCCTTCATTGAGGCCATCGAAGGGTTATTAGTTGGCCTAATTTTCAATATTATTGGGTCTCAGAGAATAGGAAGGCCTGAGAGAGGGAGAGAGATGAGGAATCGCTGACTAGAAGAGAAGTCAGAACACGCACCTGTATCAATGGTTAAGTTCACTACCATAGATGGGCAGTATTCAAGGCACCACACAACAATCACAACAGCAACAGTAAGATCGCCGATCACAGATAATCATAATAGACATAACAATAAGGAAAAAGCTTTAAATATCATAAGAATTATCAAAATGTGACACAGAGACACTAAATGAGCACACATTAAAAAAAATGGCACCAATAGCCTTGTTCAACGCAGCATGTCATAAATCTTCAATTTGTCAGAAACATAGTATCTGGGATGTGCAACAGAACAAGATACGCCTGTATACATTTCCTTAAAACTCATCAAAACTGTACACATAAGATCTCACCTCTGCACTTCACTGTATGTAAATATTACCTAAAATTTAAAAACGACTTCTACACACACATATGCCTCCGGTTTCTCAATGCTCTAAACTCTAGCAAGTAGATCTGTCTTAAGAGCTGAACAAACTGGGCAGCGCCTATGGCCCGGGGAGTAGGGCACCGGCCCCAAATACAGAGGGTGGCGGGTTCAAACCCAGCACGGGCCAAACTACAACAAAAAAATAGCTGGTGCCTGTAGTCCCAGCTACTCAGGAGGCTAAGGCAAGAGAATTGCCTCAGCCCAGGTGTTGCAGGTTGCTGTGAGCTGTGATGCCACAGCACTCTACCAAGGGCAATAAAGTGAGACTCTGTCTCTACCAAAAAAAAAGCCAAGAAAACTGGAAGTTCTAACAGGTACATTCAATGATATCTGGTAGTGCTGAAGCTAGAAGTAGGCCTCTTGATACCTGGTACAAGGTAACCTCTAATTCCAGAGTGAACTGAGACCATGCAAAGCACTAGAGTAACTGGGAGGAGAGAAGAGCTGCCCTATTTGGAGAGAATCTGGAGCAGACTGAGAGCAGCACACACCAGCGAAGGAGAAGTGGGTGAAGTGGGAGTCGTCTGAGTCTGCTACTCATGCTCAGGCTCAGTCACTCAGGTGGCACTGGCCCCTCTCTGCCAGCATGGCTCAGGCTATTAGAGAACAAGAATTACACTGCCTGCCTCTTTGGTCAGGCCCCAAAGCAGCTGCGTGCAGTCAACTCCAGTCAACTCTTAAATACTGTCATTTCAGCCCCTTTCCAATGAGTTCCCAGGACACCATTCAAATCTCCTTGGGATAAATCTAATCCACCTGACTTTACTTTTCCTAGTGGGTAAAACCTCGTAGCCAGGAATAGAATAGTAGAACAAAGTCTCGGCTCTCTGTGCGATAGGGTGAGTGTTTAGTGATTAAAATAAAAGTCCATTGTGTTTTATACTTCCCTCAGATCTTATCAACATGAAAAATAGTGCCCTTCACGCAATGGCAAAGCAAAGTACAATGTGGTCTTTAATCTGTCCTTCAGTGTTTACACGGGAGCCGCTTGGCACCAAGTAAGCAAACAGGGCTTTCAGTGAGAGGAGGGAAAGTTGTCACTTTCACACAATGCATCTGAGCTGGGTTGCGTGATGTTACTACAGTCCTAAGGTAGAACTGCCCACTGAGGAGCTCTGAACGGCCTCTGCTTTTATTGGCTTTGTTAGGCTGTGGCTTAACGGCACGTAGCTGAGTGACTCAGTAATTCACTGATGTATGCAAGTCATGTGATCTAGGGTGCACTGGCCGTTAGAACTGAAAGGATCCTCAGGGCTGTGGGTGGGAGATGGTGTGAGGACGGGTCAGGGTGAGGAGTGGTCCAGTTATGTAACAGACCTGCCAGAGTCTGTGGTCGGCATCTTCCCTGCGGATCTCAATATACAATTGAGTCTTTGCTTATTCTCTGGTCTCCCGGTCTCTAATTGCTCCATGCCCCATGGCTTTGCTTTTACATCAAAAGCTCCCAGGAGGAGACTTTATCATAATCCTGGGTCATAGCAGGTGATGACTGCATATCTTTCTCACAATAGTTAACATTTCACGAGCACTTTCTATGTGCCAGTCATTAGATTCTTACAATTACCCTGTGAGACAGGCATTATAACTCCTCACAAATAAGAAAACCAAGGCTAAAGAATGAGAAAGTTGCAGGGCTAAGATTTGACCTCCCATCTAACTTAAAATCCCAGGTATTTTTCATGAATCCATACTTCCAAGATAAGAAAACTTTTGTAGCTACTATCACCTACATACCTCTTCTACTATAGTGACTTACTTCTACTAATATTACATTAAAAAATAAAAGCTTTCCAAGCTCACTTTTTGTATTATCAGTCTTAGCAGTTCTTTTACATTTGGGAATGTTCCCAAAGACCAATGGTTGGATATTTTTAATTTGCCCTGCCAGATCTACATTCTTCACTTTCTACCCAGCTCTGTGCCAGCCTTTATGGACTATATTGTTCAGTTCCCTGCCCTCTGGCTTTTCATGGGGGGCACTGGGTGGAGGTCAAGGAAGGGAAGAGAGTGTTGGCGATAACACCGTTTTTCTTGTTCTTATAATTCTGAACATCGGCTTGTTCTTCTACAATGGCCACAGCTCCTAACTTGTGGCTTCTAGAACTACAGCTATTCTGCTTGAAATAAAACTGTTCCCTTCACTTGTCCATTCAGTTTTACAGGTTCAAATTTCTCCCCATTTTAGTAGCACCCTAGTACTTCTCCATTCCTGTTACTTTTTCCTTTATCTCATTATTCCCATGTAAATAGTCCCTATGTGAAACTTTCCTCAATTGCTCCATGTAAGGATCTCATTTATTGTCTACAGGTACTAGGACTGACACTACCTGAGCCCTGAAATCTGTTATTTAAATCACTCGTTAAATAGAAGCTGTTTTTTCAGGTATGCATTTATACATTCATCCCACAAATATTTACTGAGCACCATTGTGTGCCACACATTGGGTTGACAATGGTAGCAGATGTGGCCACTGCTTTCCCAGATCATAAAATATAGTAGGATAGTTCAATTAAGCAGATAATCACACAAACTACTGGGAAACTACACTTGTGCCCAGAAAGAGAGGCAATGAGGGCTTATAACAGGAGTCAGTCCAACTGGGGAGATCAGAAAAGGCTGTCTGAAAAAGGAAAATGTGAGCAAATATCAAAAAGACAAGTAGCCATTTGTTGAGCATAGGAGGAAAGAAAGATCATTCCAGGTAGAAGTTGGTGGCTGATAAAGGCCAGTAGAGCAGGAATAGAGAAAGTGGGAGATCACTGAAGAAAAAATGAAGGTGAAGAGATTTTCAAAGGCCATACTGAAAATGTCTTTGTCTTCTAGTTACAAGGAGGAGACTGAATTGGAAAGCCAGACTGGATAACCACATACTACATGAGAGTCTATTACTGTAACAGACAAGGCAGAAAGTAATCAGATGGTGGTGGGGAGAAAAATGAACTGAAATTGACAAATTTTCCCTCCCTGGGCAATGTGCCTCTCCTCATTCTTTATATACATTACATATCTGTATCTCAAGGCAGTGACTACCTGATAAATGGAAAGATGCTGCTATCAGAGGGGGGTGGGGCTCAAGAAACATTATTCTAGGTTGTCCAAGAAAAAGAATGAAACTCAGTAACACAGTCATATACACAGGCTTTGCACATGAAAAATTATCCCCACACTGACTTCCTGCCTTTCCCTGTAACAATTCTCACTCCCTAGAAATTCTGTAAGAGGGAGATACTGAACTCTAGTCACAGAGACCTGAGTTCTTATCTTGATTCTGTCACGGATTCCAAGGTTGATTGACACTACTTGTATTGTAGTGCAAACATCACTACAATAATGTTTGTGATGTGATGATTGTTGCTCTGGAGCATGGAACCCTACATATAATAAATAGAGCCCTTCTGCTGACTCCCCATGAACTTTGACACAAACAAGAAATAAGCCACTATGTTTTATACTAAGATTTGGAGACTGTTCATTATTGTACCATAATCTAGCCTATCTCAACTGATATATTACCCATATAATTTTTAACAAATTACTTTGCCTCTCTGAGCATACGTTTGTGATATTTAAAATACGGGTACTTTTTCTGGGTTGTGAGGATCATCAATAGTTTATGAAAAGCACCTCACAGCTCCTAGCACATAGTTGGCACTCAAGCAATGTTAACTATTAACTATCATCAAAATAGTCAGGGAGAGGCTGAGTGCAATGATTGACACCTGTAATCCTAGCACTCTGGGAGGCCAAGGCAGTGGATTGCTTGAGCTCACGAGTTCAAGACTAGTCAGAGAACATCGTAATGGAAGTTTTAGCCATCGCAATTAGGGAAGAAAAGGCAATCAAGGGCATCCATATAGGATCAGAAGAGATTAAACTTTCACTTTTCGCTGATTATATGATAGTATATCTGGAAAACACCAGGGATTCTACTACAAAACTCCTAGAAGTGATCAAGGAATACAGCAGCATCTCAGGTTACAAAATCAACACTCATAAATCTGTAGCCTTTATATATGCCAACAGCAGCCAAGCTGAAAAAACAGTTAAAGACTCTATCCCGCTCACAGTAGTGCCAAAGAAGATGAAATATTTGGGAGTTTACCTAACAAAGGATGCGAAAGATCTCTATAAAGAGAACTATGAAACTCAAAGAAAAGAAATAACTGAAAATGTTAACAAATGGAAAAACATACCATGCTCATGGCTGGGAAGAATCAACATTGTTAAAATGTCCATACTACCCAAAGCAATATATAATTTTAATGCAATCCCCATTAAAGCTCCACTGTCATATTTTAA
>CAUYTI010062152.1:0-10571 GCA_963575145.1 Galago senegalensis
AACAGTCCAGAAGAAGTTAATGAAATACCACCATCAAAATACACATGCTGGCTCGGCGCCTATAGCTCAACCGGCTGAGGCGCCAGCCACGTACACCTAGGGTGGCGGGTTCGAATCCCCAGCCCGGACCCGCCAAACAACGACGGCTGCAACCAAACAATGGCGGGGCGTTGTGGCGGGCACCTGTGGTCCCAGCTACTTGGGAGGCAGAGGCAAGAGACTCGCTTGAGCCCAGGATTTGGAGGTTGCTGTGAGCTGTAATGCCACGGCACTCTACCCAGGAGGATAGCTTGAGGCTCTGTCTCAAAAAAAAAAAAAAAAAAGATAATCTCAGCCTCAGTGACATGACATAACACCTTCATCCTAGTCTAGATTTCTATCTGCAGTTGGATCCATCTGTGGACTTGTATTCCACTGATCTGTCTGTTCATATGCCAGTATTACACTCTTAATTATGGAGATTTTTCTAATATACTTTAAGGTCTGAGATCTAGCTGGTGTAGAGACATTCTAACCCAGAATAAAATTTGATGTCTACTTTTGTATGTATCAAGAGTGTCCTATGAAGGAGCTAAGGAAATTTTACCCCCAAATATGACTCCTATGAATATTTTGAATTAAAGGCCATTCCAGATCAGAAGCATTTGGAAAGGGCTTTCCCTCTATCTACATAAAGCCAGACTGACGTGATCAAAGATCAAAATCAAAAGGAGGCGACTGACTTTCTTTCCTCTGACTGTTATCTCAATATATTGCTGGAAAGAAGATCATGAATATTATCAAACCTGGCTCAAATCAGTTAAAACACGATACCTGTCCCTCAGGTTAATTTACACATCAATCTGTTCCCCTTATCTATTCATCCTCCACAACAACCACTTATTGCACCCCCAGGCATTTATAAAGGTATCTGACCATCACTGAGACACTGGATAGTTACTCTTGTGATACTCCCCATGTGCATGGTATTGGAATTAAATATTTCTCTTATTCATCTGCCTTAACTGTGAGTTAATCTTACAGTGAACTTTTGAGAAAAAGAGCAGGTTTCCCCTCTGCTCTATACCTGTTGTGGTGTTTTAGGGATTTGGGGGTATAGATTTCAAATATTTCATGCTAATTTTATTTTAAGTAATTAATTTTTTGGTTATAATTATAAATGGCATTATATATCTTTCAACAATATTCCCAACAATTTTCCCACATTATTATCAGGTAATTATATCTAAGTAAATTCTATTTTTTTCCCTTTTTAATTTTCTATTTTGAAATAATTACAGAGCCATAGGAAGTTGCAAAAATAGTACAGAGAGACCCCATTTACTCCTTTCATCTAATTTCCCTGATAACATCTACCAAAGTAGAGTACAATCTCAAAACCGGTCAAGTGACATTGGCACAATCCATAGACTTATTCAGATTCTTCCACTTTTCCATGTACTCCTTTTGTGTGTCTAGGTGTGCGTATGTCTGTGCATGGACAGTTCTATGCAATGTTGTCATGTGTAGATTTAAGTAACAACCATACATTCAAGATACAGAACTGTCTCATCACCACAAATAGTCTTTTATGGTAGAAATATTATTGGATGAAGAGAATCCCACTGCCAGTCAGCCAATCTGCAGAGACAGGGACAGACCCACCAAACTTTATTTCACCAACCTTTATTTGTCAGAAGGCAAATTCTGGAGAATAATAAGAGTACCTCTCCAAGACTTTTCTATTTCCAAAATCACAATTTTATAGATAAAAGTTAAAAGAAAGAACCGTACTAATCCTTATCTTGAATGATAATAATTAACACTTATTTTAAACAACAGTATTTGCCATAACTCATGACCATTTATAAACAGTAATTGACATAACTCACAACCCATATAACAACATTTCAATCAAAAAGTTAATTTCCTAAATCAATTGCCCTAAAGTATTCAAGGTATACATTTTTGAGTTAAAGCCAAATTTCCAAAACAACAGAGATGGAAGACGTGAGGACCTACACCTGCCAAACAAGCTGTGTTGTCTTAGCCCTGGCCCGACTGACTTCATCTTATTGTTACTGTACATGCTCTCAACACCATCTGCCTATTTCCTGCCCCTTCTGCCAGAAACCATGATATACACACAGTGCTCCACCCAGCAACAGCAGAATGCACATTCTTCTCCAGTGCACATGATACATCCTCTAAGGTAGATCACAGGTTAGGCCACAAAACAAATCTTAACAAATTTAAAAAGATTAAAGTCACATCAAATACCTTTTATGACTCTGACGGAATGAAATTAGAAATCAATAGCTCAAAGGAAACTGGAAAATTTAAAAATATGTGGAATTTAATCAACATACTCTGAACAGCAATGAGTCAAAGAAGAAATCACCAGGGGACTAGAAAATACCTTGAGACAACTGAAAATGAAAGCACAGTAGGCCCAAACTTACGGGATGTAGCACAAGCAGTTCTACAAGGCAAGTTTATAGCAGTAAACATCTGCACTAAAAAAGGAAGAAATTACCAAATCAGTAACCCAACTTCACACCTCAAGGAACCAGAAAAAGAAGAAGAAACTCAATCCAAAGTTAGAAGAAGGCAGGAAACAACAACTATTAGGAAAAAAATAAATAAATAAAGAGGAAAGTAAAAAAGATATAATGATCAACAAAGCTAAAAGTTAATTTTCTAAAAAGGTCAACACAATTGACAAACCTTAACTAAATGAAAGAAAGACGATGCAAATAGCTAAAATCAGAAATGAGAGAGGCTATTACAACCAGTGCTACAGAAATAAGTGTATCATAATAGACTTTCATCAGCAATGCTGTGCTAGCAAATTGGATAACCCAGAAAAAACAGATACATTTCCAGAAACATACAATCTACCAAGATTGAATTATGAAAAAATGAAAAATCTGAACCAATCTGTAACTAGTAAGGAGATTGAATAGGTAACAAATAAAGCTCTCAAGAAAGAAAAGCCCAGGACCAGATGACTTCACTGGAGAATTCTGCTAAACATTTAAAGCACTAACATCATCCTTCTCAAACCCTGAATGGCTTTAGCTGTTCCAGCTCGCTCACTTGTCCTCAGGATAATTGTAGAATGTGCTGAGAATGCACCCAGAACAGCCTGGGTTTTGTCCTTGTCCCCTCTAGACCAGAGGGTTCTGCAAAGTTTTTGCTCGGTGATCTATTTGTCCAGGGTATAAAAGCCTACAGCAGACTGCTTTCAAGTCTTCCAGCTATGATGCAAAGTCGAACATACGTAGTATTCAGACGTGACTCTGGCCACCGTGGGCAGCTTTCTGAGCCTGGGGAGACTGGCTGGCCATTAATGCTAAGGCTTCTGTTGGTTCTTACTGCCTATCTGTAAGCAATAAACTTGCTCTGCATGACATGTGTGTCTGTCTCACATGACTTATACGTGTACTATAGCAACAGGGTTTCCTGTGCATAACCTCCTACTAGATCTAGAAACTTAAGCAGGAAATGGTAAGGTGTTTTTGGAGTCCTACCCATGTACAGTATCAGGGAGATGTTTGGAGTCTTCCTCTGGAAATGAAATCTACTTAATGCCATAGGCCAATATTTCCCATGAATATTGATATTAAAAATGTCAACATCATTAGTGAATTCAACAATACTACACATTCTAAATGGACTATACTCTATGACCAAGTGGAATTGTTCTTGGAATAAAAGAACGACTGCAGATATGAAAATAAATCAATGTAATATACCACATTAACAGAATTAAAAAGGATACACAATCAACCCAGTTGACACAGAAAAAGCATTTCATGAAACTCAACACCTTTCTATGATAAAAAGCACTCAACTAACATGGAAAAGAAGGAAATTATCTAAACATAATAAAGGCTACATACAAAAAGCCCACACAAAATTATACTCAGTGGAGAAAAACTAAAAGTCTTTCCTGTAAGCCAGAAAGAAGGCAAGGTTGCTGATTCTTCACCTCTTCTAGTGAACATAGTACTGGAATTCTTAACCAGAACAGTTATCCAAAAATCCTAAAAATTCCACCCAAAAAAGCCCTGTTGGAGTGAATAAATAAATTCAGAAAAGTTGCAGGATATAAAACTGACATCCAAAAATCACCTGTGATTCTATACAGTAAAAATGAATAATATAAAAACAAAAATTAAGAAAACAATCCTATTTGCGATACCATCAGTAGCCAAAATAATTGCCAGCTAGATCTTCAGGAGATACTTGCACACACGTTTTACCTGCAACATTATTAACAGTAGCTAAGAGGTGGGAGCAACATCGGTGTCCAGTGATAAATAAATGCATAAAGAACATGTATCATACACATAGAATAAAACATTACTGCCTTTAAAAGGAAGGAAATTCTGAAAGGTGCTACCAGATGGATGAACTTTGAGAGCATTATGCTAAATGAAATGGGCCAAGCACAAAAAGACAAAAATGAGTACTGCATGATTTCACTTCTATTAGGTGTCTAAAATAGTCAAACTCACAGGAAAAGAAAATAGAAGGGTGGTTGCCAGGGGCTGGAGGAAAGGGGGGGGGGCGGGGAAAGGGGAGCTGTAGGCTGCGTACGGAGTTCAGTTTTGCCTGATAAACAAGCCCTCAGGATCTGTGGTGTGAACTGTGTGTATAGTTAACACCATTGAATGATAAACAAGCCCTCAGGATCTGTGGTGTGAACTGTACATATAGTTAACACCATTGAATGATAAACAAGCCCTCAGGATCTGTGGTGTGAACTGTGTGTATAGTTAACACCACTAAATGATAAACAAGCCCTCAGGATCTGTGGTGTGAACTGTGCGTATAGTTAACACCATTGAATGATAAACAAGCCCTCAGGATCTGTGGTGTGAACTGTACGTATAGTTAACACCATTGAATGATAAACAAGCCCTCAGGATCTGTGGTGTGAACTGTGCATGCAGTTAACACCACTGAATTGTACACTTAAAAGTGGTTAAGATGATGAATTTTGTTAGACATTTTTTTCATCACAGTAAAAAAAGGTTTGGAACTTCAGAAAGAATGATTGAATAGGTAATGATTGAATAGGTAAATATAATAGCTGTTCTCCTCATGAATTTCTCAAATAATATGAGAGAGTTGAAACAAAATATATAAGAATATCTGCCATGTACTCAATGTATGTAGAAGAAATATTTGAGATAATTATTTTTCTTAAAGGGAAATGGTAAAGGGACTTACATAGATATTAGGTTTCAGTACTTCACTCAAACTAAAAACATTAATGATAGTAATTTGTGGTAAATTGTGTATATATGTTATAATACCCAGAAGAAACCACCAAGAAATGTATACAAAGAAATGTACTGAGGAACCCTAAATAAAACATATAATCCTGTAAAATCTTTAAGCAACCCACATACAGCTAGACAAGAAAAGTGGAAAAGAAGAATGAGAAACAGAGGATGCAGACAGAAAATAATAGGAATAAACAATAAAATGGCAAACTTAAGCTCTGATAGACCGAGAATCACTTAGGCTAAACATACCCTTTACAAGACAGATTGACACAATGGATTTAAAACCATGACTCAACTATATACTGTCTATAAGACACCCCCTCAAATGCAATGACAAAGGTAGGTTTAAAATGAAAAGATTGGAAAAGATAAATTATGCTGACATTATGCAAAAACAAAACCAAAAGTTGCTATATTAAGAGCAGAGAAAGTAGACCTCAGAACATAGAAAATTACAAGGGAAAAACAGGGAATGAATCTACCAAGAGATGTGTAAGAGCACATCACATATTATTGGGATAAATGAAAGAAGTTAAAAATAATTGAGGGGTATTCATGCTCCTGGATCAGAGATTAATGATATTTTTAAAATGTCAATATTCTTCAATTTAACCCATTGGTTTGATGCTACCCCAATCAAAATACTTGTGGTTATTTGTTATGGAAAACGGCAGACTAATTCTAAACATCATGCAGAAATTTAAAGGGTCAATAGTAACAAAGAGGGTCCAGAGGAAGCAGAACAAAGCTGGATGATGTACAAGCACAGTTAACAGGAACTATTAGAAACCATATGAAATAAGACAGAAAGTATTGGAATGTGGATAAACAGAATGAAGATTAGTTGCCTAAACACAGACCCACATATATAATGGTCCCCTGATCTATGACAAAAGTGGGTCATAAAAAGACAAGAATTACATTTTCAATAAATTTGCTGGATCAATATCCACATGAATATTTACTTTTCATCATATGCAAAAACCAGTTCTAGATGGACTGCAGATCTACAATGTGAAGGGAATAACAAAAGCTTTCTGAGGAAACAGAGCAGTTTCACAGCCTCACTGGAGGAGGCAATGAAAACCTCTAGTCATTAACTATACTGTGTATTGAAATGAAGAATTTAGGTTTAGTGAAAGACATCGTTAAGAGAGTAAAAAATGTAACTCACAAGAGGAAGAGATATTCACAATATAAACACAGCTGAACTTTGTTATTTGTGAATTCACCTACTTGCTAAAATATCAATACTCACTCCCCCAAATCAATACTCACGGCATTTCTGTGTCATTTGCAGACAAGTGCAAAGTTTGAGCTATCCGATGTTCACGTTCCCAGCTGAGGTCAAACAAGGTGACACTCTGCCTTTTTATATCAGCTCTCATGCTATTAACAAGTGTCTTTTGCATGGTCTATTTAGTGCCAACTTTTTTTGCATTTTTGTGCTTTTTGTTGGTAAATTTGCTGTTTCAAATGCCTCCCAAGGGTAGTGCTGAAACTCTATCTAGTCTCCCTAAGAGCAAGAAGGTTGTGATATGCTTTATAGAGAAAATGAGTGCGTCAGATAAGCTTTGTTCAAGTATGAGTTACAGTGCTGATGGCCATGAGTTCAAGGTCAATGCATCGATACAATATCCTACATCCAGAATAAGGAAGAGGAAATTTACCAATCTGCATGGAAGGCATTTTTACAAAGCGCTCAGGTAACAATTATAGTATGTGATGATGCTACAGAAAAGATGGAAAGCAGCTAAATTTATGGATTCATGAAATGATAACCAACTTTTAAAAAGCACAGGGGAATGCATTGTTGGAGGCAGAATGACAAAGAAATTTACAGTCATATTATTCAGGGAAAGAAAATGTTAAATTCTTTGCCCTAGTGCTATTTCAGAAGCAATATGGCATGAAAAATAAACTTGCAGATGAGGCAGGTTCTGAAGAGACTGTGGAAGAATTTAAAAAACACTTGCTGGCTCGGTGCCCATAGCTCAACCAGCTAAGGCGCCAGCCACGTACACCTAAGGTGGCGGGTTCGAATCCCCAGCCCAGCCCGCCAGATGTCAATGACAGTTGCAACCAAAAAATAGCCCGGCGTTGTGGTGGGCACCTGTGGTCCCAGCTACTTGGGAGGCGGAGGCAGGAGACTCCCTAGAGCCCAGGAGTTGGAGGTTGCTGTGAGCAACGGCACTCTACCCAGGGGGACAGCTTGAGGCTCTGTCTCAAAAAAAAAAAAAAAAACCACTTGCTAAGTACGTATTAGCAAAAAAAAGGTTATGTGGAAGATTAGGTTTTAAAAGCTGATGAGATTGGCTTGTTTCATGAGGATGTTGTCAAGTGAACCTATATAAAGCAAATACCATTTCAGTTGATGAAAACATTACAGCCAGAGGCTCTCAGGAGGCTAACTCTGTGTTTTTCCTAGGAACAGTGGTTTGGTATTTGCTCATTCAGTGCTCACGGTGAATTGGCAGAACATAACTACCACAAACAATATGAGCAGACTGAGCTGAAAAAGGATTTGGATACAGAATATTTACAAAATTCCCACTACCCTATAATAAGAAAACAAACAACACAATAGAAAAATAGCAAAAGACTTGAGCAGATATTTTAAAATAGGATATCAAACTATGGGACAAAGGCATAGGTCCATTTCATTAGTGATATGGGAAATGAAAGTTCAAATTACGATGTGATACCATTGTGCACCCACCAGAAGGCTAATGTGTCACCTTTAAACAGAGCATAAATTTTTGACTCTGGGGGCAATTAGTAAACTATGACACGTTTCTTGGTAACAATATTGCACAGCTAATAGTACGTTTATTTCACAGAAGAAAGACTGGAAGAAAATATACCAATACGTTAAGAAGAACGGTGTTTCTGGATGATCAGATTAAAGGTAACATGTTACCTTTATATGTTTTCAGTATATTTTGAGATTCATCAAATAAGTATGGCTACATTTGTTTAAAAAATTTGTATGTGCTACTTTCTAGAAAAGGAATGACAACTTTATCATTCACATTTTTCTAACTTACAAAGATGTATCTTGTTTTTCTTTTTATGCCTATAGCCAATTCGGGTATCTCTGTAGGGTAATTTCTGGCACAAAAATTACCTTTCAAATTAAAGTTTAAAATACATTATGAAACATTCTAAATGAATTCTGGAAGAATAAATTATATCTCATTCAAAATAAACATCCTGATTTCTGTGTTGTAAATCAGAGTAATAAAAATCTCATCACAGAAATGAGAAAAAAATTGCCTCAGTCATCTGATAGAATATAAACAATGAAAAACCCCATAGCACACCACAAAATTAGATAATCAATCAATATTAGACACACAGCTAGGGTTTCATTATAATATTTTCTTGGCAATAAATACGTTCTGTGTGGTCTCCTTATAGGAAACAGAGAAGAAAAGTAATAATACAAAATTCCGATCTGTAAAATTCAGACTCATAAATTATCATAGAAGAGAAGCTGGATGGAGTAATTCAATGGTGCAAAAGTCAAATGTTAAGTCCTGAACTATACACTAATGGACGCTTGACTTTCCTTCTCTCTTGTGTGAGTTTAAAGCATTGACTAGGCCCTGTGTGTGACTGATGGAAGCCTAGAGCTCCACAGACGGTGAAGACACCTTACCTGAGGCCTCCCGGCCACTCACCTACAGAGCCCTATGGAAAGGCAGCAGGAACCCATGGGGCCACCTTCAAGCCTGGCAACAAGGGTCCCCTGTAGCTGCTGCAGGATTTGAAGTTCTACTCCTAGTGAAAGATGTACAGAAATGGTTCTAACAAGCAAAAGCAGTGCCAAGCACGGAACTCATCCTGATCCTCTAATGCTGCCTCCTCTAGGGAATGGCCCACCCCATCCTGCGGAGTCTCCTGCAGTTATGAGTGAAGGTACAGCCGGAGAGAAAGACAGACCCTTGAGGATGGAGTTGGTGGTGTGGCCTCCATGATGGGGGCCCTGAGTTGGGCATGTGGTCACTGTGGCTGCCCAGAGGGAGGCAGCTTCCCCTACGGCCAGGAACAGACAATGGACAGATTCAGACCTGGGGCTGGTGAGAGATGAGCCCCGCTCACACACCCAATGGCCTTTGCCAGAGAAAGCCTGGTGTAGACTGGACATTGCCATGATGACTTTTGTGCCTAATATTTTAATTCCTAACTTGAAATTCCTTCTGTGGCATATACATCTAAGAGATGGAGGCTCACATTTTTGGAAGCAAAATATTTGAAAAACAGTGTGTGAGACCAGAAACCAACCATGAAAAGGTGCCTTTGGGTCAAGCCACTGATTGTATTCGTCCCACCTCTGCACCACACAGCACAGACAGAACTGCCTGGCAGGCCGGGCCCAGGGCAGGCTTTGCTCAGCAGGACTGTTTAGGGTCCAGTTCTCCCCTGGCTCCAGCACTGCTCAGGCTGCTTGAAGGACAACATGCCCAAACATGGGGCTGGACTCCTATGAAGAGAGATTTCCAATAAAAATTGTAAAAAAGTTATCTAAGTAGGTATTTCTTAAATCCAAAATGACAATTCTGAATCTAAAATGAATTATAGAAATTTACCCATGTGTGGAACCCAAATGTCAGTGTGGTTCTTGTGGCATGAAAACATCCTTCATGTCCAGTTTGACAATGCTGAATTTACCTGGGCTCTGTGATCCTGGAAAGTGACAGATGGAGACCTTCCCCCTTTTTGTGGCAAAGAAACTCATTCCCCATATGATTCATGTGTCCCTGGTCACCTAGAACAGGGCCAGACCCAGACCCTCCAAATTCCGATCTTTGCTTCATAAAAGCTTAGCTGAGCTGCTTGTGCCAACCAGCCAGCAGGGACAAAGTGCCGTCCACCCTGCACTGATTCATCTTCTTTCCTCCAGGGCTCTGCTCTTGGCCAAGTCTCAGCCTGAGCGCTCACAGGCCTCGAGTCACACCTTCTCTGATCTGCTTTTCAAACCTGGCACTCTCATCCCCCTTCCACATATCCACCCCTTGTTCACTCCTCGGTAGGAGGAAAAACTATTTGCCTAACTTCTGAGCTGCTTGCAACAATTCCCTCTCCCCTTGGAGAATCCTTCTGAGTAAAAGCTCTTCCTCAGTAAATCTAGATTTGCTTTTTGTGTGACAAACTGTTGTGCCCAACCCCGGGGGTCGCTCACCCAAAGACCACTCACGAGCACAGGTCGATGCAAAAAGCAAGAGGTTGGTTTATTTGCCAACGCGTCAGGGTTCCTAAGCCGCTCGGGAAGGAACCCCGAGAGGCTGT
>CAUYTI010062154.1:0-11067 GCA_963575145.1 Galago senegalensis
ACTTGGGAGGCGGAGGCAAGAGACTCGCTTGAGCCCAGGAGTTGGAGGTTGCTGTGAGCTGTAATGCCACGGCACTCTACCCAGGGGGACAGCTTGAGGCTCTGTCTCAAAAAAAAATAAAATAAAATAAAATAAAATAAAATAAAATGTACCGTTGCATTAAATATATACAAGGAGGAAAGCACAAAGTTAGAAATCACGGGACCTGAGTTCCAATTCCCATTTACTGTGCAAATAGGGCTGTTGATCTCTCTGGGCCTCAGTTTTTTATTCTGAAACCAAAGAGCTAAAGAAGACCTCTAATAATCCAACCACCATGATTACGATTAAGATAATTATGTTAGGCTCGGCGCCTATAGCTCAACCGGCTAAGGCGCCAGCCAAGTACACCTAAGGTGGCGGGTTCGAATCCCCAGCCCGGACGCGCCAAACAACAATGACGGCTGCAACCAAAAAATAGCCGGGCGTTGTGGCGGGCGCCTGTGGTCCCAGCTACTTGGGAGGCGGAGGCAAGAGACTCGCTTGAGCCTAGGAGTTGGAGGTTGCTGTGAGCTGTAGTGCCACGGCACTCTACCCAGGGGGACAGCTTGAGGCTCTGTCTCAAAAAAAAAAAAAAAAAGAAATAGTGTTTTTGGGTGGCATCTGTGGCTCAAAGGAGTAGGGCACCAGCCCCCTATGCCAGCGGTAGTGGGTTCAAACCCAGCCCGGACCAAAAACTGCAAAAAAAAACAAAAGAAAAGAAATAGTGTTTTTTTCCTGTGGATTATATTTGTATATATCTTCTAGTATTATAAAATATGTTATCAGTAATAATTTTTGATTCATCTCAGAAAAGTTTTTTTTAAGTCCAAAGTTTGTCCTTCAAGGAAAGTAATGGAAAGGCTGACAGGTTCTTTCTTTCTTTTTTTTTTTTTTTTGACAGTTTCACTATGTCCCTCTTGGTAGAGTCCTGTGGCATCACAGCTCACAGCAACCTCAAACTCTTGGGCTGTTGTTTAGCTGGCCCAGACCCGGTTCGAAACCACCAACTTCAGTGTACATGGCTGGTACCATAACCACTGTGCTACAGGTGCTGAGCCTGACAGGTTCTTTTTAATACAAATTTCTGATAACTTTGAAGATTACATATTATCGAACTAAAAGCAAAGTCTAGGACTTTAATTTAAAAACTAACATATCTTAGGCGGCGCCTGTGGCTCTTGGGTAGGGCGCTGGCCCCATATACCAAGGATGGCAGGTTCAAACCCAGCCCTGGCCAAACTGCAACAAAAAAATAGCCAGGCGTTGTGGCAGGTGCCTGTAGTCCCAGCTATTTGGGAGACTGAGGCAAGAGAATTGCCTAAGCCCAGGAGTTGGAGGTTGCTGTAAGCTGTGTGACGCCACCGCACTCTACCGAGGGCGATACAGTGAGACTTTGTCTCTACAAAAAAAAATTACATGTCTGCTCAGCACGTGTAGCTCAGTGGCTAAGGTGCCAGCCACATACACCGGAGCTGGCAGGTTTGAATCTGGCCTAGGATCGTCAAAACAATAATGACAACTGCAACCAAAAAATAGCCGGGTGTTGTGGCGGGTACCTGTAGTCCCAGCTACTCGGGAGGCTGAGGCAAGAGAATTGCTTAAGCCCCAAGTGTTTGAGGTTGCTGTGAGCTGTGATGCCACTGCACTCTACTGAAGGCAACATAGTGAGACTGTATCTCAAAACAAAACAAAACAAAACTAACAAGTCCATGAGTATTGCTAACCTAACTCCAAATAGGACAAAAATTAATTACATGGGACTGAGCTAATTGTCCCGTGTCAGAACAGAAATTAATTACATGGGACTGAGCTAATTTTATGACTTTTGTTTGAAACATTGTTGATTCTTTGTGTTCTGTTTTCCAGAAATAATAATTAAAAAAAAAACCTTTTCCATCTTCTGAGCTACTTATACCTTTCAACAATGTATGTACTTAGGTGCAGGAAGATGAGGCCCAATGGAGAGAAAGAACACCCAAACACCGTGTTTAAAAGAGGAAGGGCTTTATTTCAGCTGGTGGAGTGAGGCCCAGAAGAATTCAAAATGGCCATGCTCCCCGACTGGCTCAGTCTTCTTTTTATCCTCAGTCAAAAAGTTCCAGCCCACAGGTACCTTTCTCAGAGGTCAGTGTGAATCAAGCTGGAGAAGTGGGGTTTGGCTTTTACAGAAGCAAAAGTTTCCAGGTCCCTGAAAAGTCTACAGTTCCTAAGAGCTGAGTCACCATGGGGGGGACCTCATAGGTGTATCCTTGGGGTGACCTTGAGAAAAACCCTATGCTCTTAGACCTCACTTTTTCCAGGTATCCTCTCTCACTTAAAAGCAAAATTGTAAATATTTTTCTCTGGCTCGGCGCCTGTGGCTAAAGTGGCTAAGGCGCCAACCACATACACCTAAGGTGGCAGGTTCGAATCCAGCCAAACAACAATGACGGCTGCAACCAAAAAATAGCCGGGCATTGTGGCAGGCACCTGTGGTCCCAGCTACTTGGGAGGCTGAGGCAGGAGACTCCCTTGAGCCCAGGAGTTGGAGGTTGCTGTGAGCTGTGATGCCAGAGCACTCTACCCAGGGGGACAGCTTGACGCTCTGTCTCAAAAAATAAATAAATAAATAAATATTTTTCTCTCTTCTTGATTTCTCCAGAACTTTTTTTTTGAAACAGCGTCTCACTATGTCACCTCAATAGAGTGTCATAGTGTCACAGCTCCCAGCAACCTCAAACTCTTGGGCTCAAATGATTCTTTTGCCTTAGCCTCCCAAGTAGCCTACAGGCACCCACCACAACATGTAGCTATTTTTTCTTGCAGTTGTCTTACTTAAGTCCAAGAGTTTGAGGTTACTGGGAACTGTAATGCCATAATACTCTACCGAGGGTAATATAGTGAGACTCTGTCTCAAAAAAAAAAAAAAAAAAAAATAGAGAGAGAGAGAAAGAAAAGAAATTAAGGTTGACTTTACAAGGCCAATAAAAAGCCCATTGAAAAAACTGGTCAGATACCTCATCAAATAATGTTTCTAGATCTGTGGACTCTCTGACAGGTCCAGGAACTCCAAGTTACTTTGGAACCTCCAGAAAAGAGAATTTTTACCCAATACATACAGGTATCTAATGACACAGGTACAATCTTGGCTTGACTCCAGAGGCTCTCAAGTCTGACCTGAGATTCCTTATAAAAGGTTCCAACAAAGTCAATTAAAAATAAAAAAGAACAATAAAGCCTAGATGAATAATAATTATTTTTACTGCACTTTAGCAAGTAATCAGACCCAGAATACTAAGAGTACAGTTTATTTTGAGAAATAGATCATGCTATAATTTGTCTTTATGGTAGACAGATGTCTCTAATGGTAAATTAGAGAAAGAAAAACATAGTTTGAAAATAAGAAACTATAGCCCACCTGTTTTAAATGCCAGCCTTGTCTACAATGCCAACTCATGAACTCACTTAGCTGTTGAACCCAACTGATCTGTTCATAGGACCCAGTAACTTCCCAAAGAATATAAAATCATATACACTAGTGAAATTGGCTCTAATTTGTTTATTCTTTCTGCTTCTTAGTCCTGAGATAACATATTAGGTTTTAGACGTAAAATCTTTTAGTTTCAAAGTAGACACTGGAAAAACAAAGTTAAAAATATTTATCCCAAAGTAATTTACTCTGACATATTTGGGGATGACTGCCCCAAAGGTAACATTATAAAAGCTTGCTGAGAATACTTTTCCCAATCTACAGACTATATGCCAAAAGAAGTGTGATTAGAGATTTGTCTCTGACTCACTGTTGGGAAAGAAACTGCAAACAGCTTAAGTCTCAACAAAGACCGCTCACCTCACCAGCCCAGGCGCTCCTAGAATCAGGCCGTCCTCGATTTCCTGTTGGCTACACAACACTATCGGCTGTGTCTATATAGATACCCCAGGAAAAATTAGAACCAGAATAAAAATTTCCCAATAAGTAGTGTGAACACAATAGGGCCTCACTAGTGGCCCACACCCAATTAATTTTCAGGGATGTCCACTTGAATTGCCCAGAATTTCAGATCAGTTCTCTAAGAACTCTTAAAGCTAAGTATTATCTTAAAAACTGTGCTAAGGCTATACATAAGAATACTAATGTTCTCATTGTGCAAACCTTAGCCCTGAAACCCAGAACTTGTAGATGTTGGTAGGTAAGTGCTAAATGGTTTCATTCTCTTACCCAGGACACAGTCCTGACTTTGTCCCTGTCAGTGTAAAGAAACCAGAGTGGGCCTCTATTTACTTCTTTACCCTGGCGTTCTTGAGATATCTTCCAGGTCCTACGTTCCAGTAACCAAGAAACTTACTGGCCTTGGACCCTCATCCCAAGATGCTCTCCCAACTTTTTTTTTTCTTTCAGTTTTTGGCCAGGGCCAGGTTTGAATCCGCCACCTCTGGTACATGGGGCCGGCGCCCTACTCCCTGAGCCACAGGCACCACCCTCTCCCAACTTTTTGAAGGCCTCCAGCAGATGACTTTGATCTGTCCGGCACGCCCGGCCACCTCCTGAGCTCCACTCTGCCACATTCTGAATTCCTTAAGAAGAGGCCCCTGCCCTCCTTCCTGAAACCTGCACAGGTTCCAGCACGAGACCAGGTTACACTCAGGACTTGGAAGGAGTGACGTGATGAACAACCTAAGGAAAAGCGGACCAGCCTCTGGCCGTCCTGCTCAAGACCCTATAGCAGTTGAGTTATCTAGATCACATCATCCCCACATTGAACCATATCCCCCTGAAAAAAATCAAAGAACTTGGGCCTGACCAGTGGACTACAGAACTGTATAGAAACAGGGTTAAGAACTATCAGTTGCTGAAATAAAACACAAGTTATTCTCAGACGTCTTTGCTTGGTACCGTGTTTAGTGGCCCCTCATCGTCTTTTGTTAACAGTGCTACACATTGTTCCTAATATGACTTGAAAGCTATCTTTTGCTGGAATAAGTTTGTTCCCTGGACAAATACAATAAATCAAAGTGATTATTTTCACTTAAAATCTACTTCATAGATATAAAACATAGTAATAGGAGTGAGGAATGAAAGCACACGTAGTGAGAACATGATGGAGTCAGCCTGGCCGCGAGGACATGACACAGCCGACCTGCTCCATTTAGGTCTTCAGGGACCTTCCCCCCTTGTCTCCCATTCTTATTGTTTTATAAATTTAGCTCCCACCCTAAAGATGCCCAACTGAAATAGTTTAGAAAATTAACTTTTAAATTAGAAGGTTATGACATGTTGTCACTAAGTTGTGCTATTTATTTTTTAATAAGAGTTAATGTGGGCTTTGCTGTGAACTGTTATGTATAAAGCTGTGGTTTCATAAATGAAAGAAGAGAACAGTCTTGCAGAGGTTACTCTCACTGTTCTCCAGAACCCTGGCCTTCTGAAAAGTTTGGTGGACCCATCTCCATCTCTGCATATTGGCCAACAGTGACCCGGGCCAGACCCTCTTCATCTGGTAACAGATACAAGTCAACAAAGCAACAGAAAACACACACACACCACTTGAGAATGTTCAATGAAAACATTGTTTGTAAGACAATCCTACTTCTCTATCTGCCCCTCTCTAGTGAACTGAGTGGTTTTGTTTTTGTTTTTGTTTTTTTTGTTTGTTTGTTTTTGGCCTGAGCTGGGTTTGAACCCACCACTTCCGGCATATGGGGCTGGTGCCCTACTCCTTTGAGCCACAGGTGCCACCCTGTGAACTGAGTGTTTTATGGAAAAGCAGTAGTAATCAGTAAATATATGAGTGCTTATATTCAAAGAAATAATATTTTTTGTGAATAAAATTAGAGAACTTTTTTTGGCTAGGTGCCTGTAGCACAGTGGTTATGGTGCTAGCCATATACACTGAGGCTGGCAGATTCTAACTTAGCCTGGGCCAGCTAAACAACAATGGCAACTGCAACCAAAAATATCTGGGTGTTGTAGTGGGCACCTATAGTCCCAGCTACTTGGGAGGCTGAGGCAAGAGAATTGCTTAACCTCAAGAGCTGGAGGCTGCTGTGAGCTGTGATGCTACAGTACTCTACCGAGGATGACATAGTGAGACTCTGTCTCAAAAAAAAAAAAAGAAAAAAAACTAAAGAACTTTTTAAAAATAGATAAATTAATAAAAACTTAAAAATCAAAGAAATAGCAAGGTAGGGGGAGAAGGAGATGATTATGGGGATTGGTTCCCACCACTTGCAGGCAGAAGCATAAGGAACAGTCATCAAACTCAGAGTTACGAGTTAAGCATTCAGAGCAGAGATGTCTCCTCCCGTCTTAGATAAGCTCTGCCATTAGCCCATCCAGACACAGCAGTGGCTAATATGGGTTGCATGGTGCCATTTGTCATGCACTCTTCAAAGGCTTTGTGAGTTTCTTGACTCATCACAGAAACACTATGAAATGGGTGCTATTGTATCCTCATTTTCCAAATGAGGACATTGAGGCACAGAAAGTTTCGAGTATTTGGCCAAGGTCTTGCTGCTAGAGTCAGAGCAAGGTTTGGAACTCATGAAGCTGGACTGTTACCCTGAAGATTGGAGCTCCAGAATTCATACAATGCACCCCCCTGCAAAGTTCACACTGTGGCCTTCCTTTTTGAGGACATTTATTATGACATTTAATTATGGGTGTCTCAGAATTACTTAAGTGTGCCACAAGGCACCTACATTAGACGTCGTTTCTCCGTGCATCTCTGAGGGTGCTTCTGGAGGAAATTACCATCTGCATCAGTGGACTTGGTGAAGTAGACGTCCCTTCCCACTGTGCAGGCCTCATCCAGTTCTCTGTGGGACTGAGTAGAACAAAAGGAGGAAGAAGGAGGGCTTTGGTCTTTTTACTTCCACCTGCCTGCCTGAACTCAGACTTGGTCTTCTCCTGCCCCAGGGCTGGGGTTTATACCTGGGCTTCCCTGGTTCTCAAGCCTTCAGACTTGGGCTGAAACTGAACTACTGGCAGATGGCAAGATGGTGGGACTTCTCAGCCTCCTAATCATGTAAACCAGTTCTTCATAATAGACCTCTTAGATATCTACAGGCGATATAATCCCTTTATACATACTTACAGTATTCCCAATCTCCCCAGAAGTGTGGCATAACTTTGGGGAACTGAGCAAAGAGCTATTATAAATGACTGCATTCAAAAAGTACCCTTTTTTCTTTCTAATGTTGATGAAAAAGAAGTCACATCTCTGTAAAATAATTTAAAGAAGGTTACTCTGAGCCAAATTAGAGGACCATGATCGAAAGCCAAAACCATGAAGCTTTGAGCAAGTGGACTTGTGGCAGTGGGGTCACAGTTTGAGTTTATACATCTTAGGGAGACAGGAATTGTAGGAGAGGTCCTAAATCAATATGAGGAAAACATACATTGGTTTGGCCCCCAAATGTGGGACATCCAGAAGTGGGGAGCTTAACAGCTGATAGGTGAGTTTAAAGACTTTTTAGCTGACAACTGGCTGAAAGAATGAGGCTTTGTCTAAAAGATCAGGAGTCATGAAGATGAAAAGGAGTGCTTAAGATAAAGAGTCTGTTAATTAGACAAAGTATGGGACAGACATTTTTAATAAATGGTTTGTTATGTACACTGAGGACCTGCAGGTAGGTCTTCATAGCCTTAGGCCTGTTAGTGAGTCACAAGGGCATCTCTAAGAGTGGAAGGAGGCATGATGAGGCATGTCTCACCCCTTTTCTCAGGGCTAGCAATTCTGTTTTAGGGATCCCCTTGACCAAGAAAAGGTCCAGTCGCTGAGGAGGGAGCCTTAAGATTTTATTTTAGTTCACACTAGCTTCCAACCAGCTTCAAGAAACATCCTGGGATCCATGAAAAACACTTTTTTGCAATATGTCTGCTCATAAGAACCACTTAGAATAAACTAAGGCTTAGTATTTATAACAGTGTTCCCTTGCACAAGATTTTGGGTCTTTACTTTTTTACAAATGTTCTCACTTTCTCCTTACAAAATCCTGACAGTATGCGGAGGCCGGTAATATGCTGTCCATTCTATAGATGAGATGACTAAAGTTCTGAGGGTGACCTGTCCAAGGTCCCTGAGTCAACACATGACAGAACTGGGGTGAAAGTCCATATTCAGTGAGTGATAGAAGCTCTGAAGGCCAGAAAAGTCCCTGTTCTTTGAGATTTGCGATCTCTTACGTCACTACTGGTAATGTGATACTGTATAACTCATAACAGAGCCTTAATAAATTCAGAGAACCTCCATAGTTGACCACCTGCTTAGGTTGATCGAGTTGTCATAGACTGAACATGAGCCACCTGTATGTATCAGTACAGCAGACCTAGTTCCTTATGTTGACCACCTCCATATGTTGACCAGGTTGGTATAGTCTTTTGGGTGGTCAACTTAAGAGGTTGTAGTGTACAATGTTGAAAGATTTCAGTAATGGGAAGAATTTTAAGGTGTTGGTTTAAAACTTGAGCAATGTCTGTATTCCGAAGTGGAAGTTTGGAAGAGACTTTTATTTAGGTCTCAGACGGACCTTTCCTGGGTCTATTGTTCTTAAGGAAGGCTAGCAGTGGAATAATCTGAGTGCATGTGTGTCAGATTGAGATGGTAGGTGCTGTTCAATGATATAATGCCATTATTAATATGATTTTTTTTTTTGCAGTTTTTGACTGGTGCTGGGTTTGAACCCGCCACCTCCAGCATATGGGGCCAGTGCCCTGCTCCTTTGAGCCACAGGCGCCCCCCAATATGATTTTTGATAATGGGAAAGGGGCAAAATGCTGTGGTTTTGAATGTGTCTCACAAATTTCATGTGTTGGAAACTTAATCCCTAATTACCTTTGGGAAGTAACTAGGATTTGGTAAGGTCATCAGGGTGGGGGCCTCACGATGGGACTGGCAGCTATACAAGAAGAGGAAGAGAAACCTGAGCTGACACTCATGCTCCCTCCTTCTCACCATGTGATGTCCTCTGCTGTGTTATTATGCAGCAAGAATCCCTCACCAGATGCTCTTGGACTTCCCAGCCACCAAAACTGTGAGATGTAAATTTCTCTTCTTTATAAATTACCTATTCTTAGGTATTCGGTTCTAGCAGCAGAAAACAGACTAAACATGGTGTCAGTTTCAAGTAGAGATTTTCTTTTTGATTATTTCTACTTCCTATACCTGAAGGTGGTGGAAGTGGAGCAGTTGCAAAGGAGGAACTGGACCCTGGCAACACAGCGGTAGGCTGGGGATAGAGAACAGATAGTGTGGGAGGACCTGAACTGAAGGGGTGTGGCCAGTGGATGCCACTGGCTGAGATACTAGATGCCCAGCCATAAGTTTCCTTTTCTGCAGAACAGCTCTGTGTGTTGACTTTGTCCCTTGTAAAGTCCATTAAACATGACAGCCTTCCCCTCCATCCTTTGAGAAATAAGACAAAGGGCTTTGTGCTTTGGGTGGGAGAGGCAGAGGTTAGAGAGAGGGATGGTCAGCAGAGACATGGTCAAGAAGCAGCCAGAGGTGAGTGGCAGAGAAGCCTGGAGATACGGAGAATGCGAGAGGAAGACAAGACAACCAGAATGAAAGTGTGCAATAGAGAAGCAATGCTGACCTACCCCGGAGGAGACTCCGAGATGGTTAGGGAGGAAATTGGACTGAGCACCGCTAAGCAGGGAGGGTATTTCAGATGATGCATAGGGGCTTTAGATACAAGTGTTTCCATGGCCACCATACACACTCCCACAAGCACATTGAAAGCTGAGGGAGCTGGGGAAGATCCAGGTTAGTCTTGGTAAGTGCATGAACTTTCACATGCACATCCTGAGTCTTAGAAAACTAATGTGGGTGAGCAGCACATGATGTTACCTCACACCACGCTGTCTCTGTAGAAGATGGGGGTGGTAATGGAGTGTAAGTGAGGGGAAATGAAACCATAGAAGTGACAGAACTGCAACTAAGGGAAAAGTACTTGTACAAGCCACATGTAAATGTGCACCTTTTTGCAAGTATGACCTTGTCCCTTCTGAAGATTTTAGACATCTGAAAGGGGACCTGAGCTATAGCAGGTCCAGAGAGATCATTGTTCAGCCAGGGAAACGCAGATTCTGTTGACATACACTTTCATAACGAATGCTATAGGACGGCTGGGTGCAGGGGCTCACGCCTGTAATCCTAGCACTCTGGCTGGATTGCCTGAGCTCACAGGTTTGAGACCAGCCTGAGCCAGAGCAAGACCTCGTCTCTAAAAATAGCCTGGCTACTGGGGAGCTACTGGGGAGGCTGAGGGAAGAGAATCACTTGAGCCCAAGAGTTTGAGGTTGCTGTGAGCTGTGACGCTACAGCACACTACCAAGGGCAACATGGTGAGACTTTGTCTCAAAAAAAAAAAAAAAGAGTGTTGTAGGAACCTGAATCACAAAAGCAGCCTATGATTATTTTCTTGTATGAAATGAAATACTCGTGTTTATGGATTTGATATAATCTACTGCCTATTAAAAGAAATAAAATTTTAGTACACAATAAGTACCTCTAGTCACAATGGGCAGCTAGCGGTTTCTGGAAGAACCATTAACAATAAAACAAAAATGCCACAAATAATTATGTGACAATAATTAAACTTGGGATTGAGATAAATTCTGTGCTTGTTTTAGTCATTGTTTTGCTTCAGATTCTGCCAAAAGGGAATTACTCTGAAGGTAAACTTTACATTCTAAACAGACCTAGTTTTTACCCCAATACATTGCTCAATACCCTGAAATCACTTTTTGTGCAACTAGCTCTCTGAGGAATGAAGATAGCTCTGGTGCTTCTAAGGTGGTAACAATAACTCCTGGGTATATCTTGATGTTCCCAAAATTTTAACTGAAGATAAAAATCATCCATTCAAGGCTCGGCGCCTATAGCTCAACCGGCTAAGGCACCAGCCACGTACACCTAAGGTGGCAGGTTCGAATCCCCAGCCCGGACCCGCCAAACAACAATGATGGCTGCAACCAAAAAATAGCTGGGCGTTGTGGCAGGCGCCTGTGGTCCCAGCTACTTGGGAGGCGGAGGCAAGAGACTCGCTTGAGCCCAGGAGTTGGAG
>CAUYTI010062157.1:0-13149 GCA_963575145.1 Galago senegalensis
AAAATAAAAATACAACAAAACAAAACAAACAAGAAATAACATCCTAAGGAAAAATTGGAAGAAAAAGAATAAAAGGAGTAGAAAAACTTTAGGAAAAATGGAGCCACTAGGGTGGCACCTGTTGCTCAGTGGGTAGGGCACTGGCCCTATATACTGAGGGTGGAGGGTACAAACCTGGCCCTGACAAAATTGCATCAAAAAAATAGCCGGGTGTTGTGGCGGGCGCCTGTAGTCCCAGCTATTTGGGAGGCTGAGGCAAGAGAATCGCCTAACCCCTAGAGCTGGAGGAGCTGTGTGATGCCACAGCACTCTACCGAGGGTGACAAAGTGAGACCCTGTTTATAAAAAAAAAAAAAGAATGGAGCCATTACTATTGAAGAAAGAAATAGTGAAAAATTAAAAATTCAAAAACAAACAAAAACCTGGGGAGGAGAGAATTGATACAAAAAGGAAAACAATATGTGTGTGTGTGTGTATGTACACACACAGATACACACACGTGAATTTATATTATATTATATTATATTACCTGGACAACAGATGGTGTTGATGTTCTAGTGTTAGGAGATGCTAATCACCACACTGATATGGTTATAAAAAACAGGGAGGCTGGAAGCCACTATCTAGTTGCTGAGGATACCTGGTCCTATCTTCCTAGTTTATTTACCCTCAATCTCCATAGGGTTGGGAGCCTGAAACTCTAGCCAGTCTACTTAAGAGACATGCCTTGGGGCAGCACCTGAGGCTCAGTGGGTGGGGTGCTGGCCCCATGTGCTGAGGGTGGCAGGTTTGAAACTGGCCCCGGCCAGCAAAAACAGCAATGACAACTGCAACAACAAAAAAAGAGCTGGATATTGTGGCAGGCACCTATAGTCCCAGCTAGTTGGGAGGCTGAGGCAAGAGAATCACTTAAGCCCAAGAGTTGGAGGTTTCAGTGAGCTGTGATGCCATGGCACTCTACCAAGGGTGACAAAGTGAGACTCTGTCTTAAAAAAAAAAAAGTCACGCCTCAACTTTTCCAGTTAGTGCTCCTTGGCCATAAATTGGCTTTTCCAGAAAAGCCTCTCCAAAGGTGGCTGCCTGACTTAGCAGATGTACCAGAACCAGCCTGGCACTAGGACCCCAATGGCTGTTCCTCTCCAGTAGCTCTCCCACAATGACTACACCCTGCCAGCAGCAGAAAGAGAAGAGCTCTACTCAGCCCAGTAGCTAAATCCCAGCCACTGGGCACCATTTAAAATCACTCACTCACTCAAGCTCTCCCAAGGTAGCTCTCTAGCAAGTACATGTGTCCAAAAAATAAAGCACAACCCCCCCCCCAACAAAACAAACAAAAAAAAAAACAAAAAAAAACAGGACTGCTGACAGGTGTTGTCTGAAACCCACTGCCAAACTGGTGGCTTCTGCTGACACATATGCATTCACTTTCTGTGCCAGTTCTCCATTGCTCCTGGCCTTTTTGTTGGCTCCTAGAGTCTCATCCCACCTCCTTGCTCCCCCAAAGCAATGCCTCCAGGCAGGGCACCTGAGTCAGAGGTGGGTGGAGTCCTTTCTTACTGACCAAAGTATGTGCTTTCCAGTATGAGAGCTCTTTTTTTTTTTTTTTTTTTTTTTTTTTTGAGACAGAGCCTCAAGCTGTCCTCCTGGGTAGAGTGCCGTGGCATCACAGCAAACTCCAACTCCCAGGCTCAAGCCTGTCTCCTGCCTCAGCCTCCCAAGTAGCTGGGACCACAGGTGCCCACCACAATGCCCGGCTACTTTTTGCTCCTACCTGGACAATGCCGCTGTCATTGTTGTTTGGCAGCCTGGGCTGGATTCGAACCCACCACCCTAGGTGTATGTGGCTGGCGCCTTAGCCACTTGAGCCACAGGTGCTGAGCCAGCTTGAGAGCTCTTGGTCTGAGGCTATGAGAAATGACCCCACACTCAGCAACAGCACCAAGTCTATGTTAGACCTCACAAATAGAGAGGAGATCCCCTCCAACTGGAAGAGCTTCTGTGTTCAGGATAATATGTACAGAATGGGACTCCTACATCCCCTCTGCACAATGCTGCAGGAACAACCACTACTATTGCCACTAGAAGCTGGGACAAGTGAGCTGGATGACTGCTATCTGGGGCTGTGAATGCACTGGTACACTGCACACTCCTGGTGAAGTGGCCTCTGTACCTAGGCTTGCATGTGAAGGGCAGGGTCTCTCCTTCCCTCTGTGCCTTCCCTTTGAGGCATTGCTGTTGCTGAGGGCCTAAGAGTTGCATATCTGGGGCAGTGGATGGCAACTCTGCACTGAATCCACTAAAAACACCGGCAGAACTACTTGGAGCTCAGAGGGTCATACTGCTACTTCCCTTGACATCATCCATACCATGCTGGCTTCCCAGAGACCCAAGAATTCACTCAGTCATCAAGCCTACTGATGCCACTGCTGGCATCCAATCAAGCCACCTGGAAACCTAATAATTGGCATTCCTGGTCCTACTAACATCAGCACCATAGTATACTGTTCTGGAACCAAGAATAAGCATGCTCAGTGTACCACTGCCACCACTGGTGCCCAAAGATAGGCCCACCTGGCACTCCTGGCACCCTGCACCATAGCCTCCACTAATAACTGCACCCTAAACCACTGAGAAAATCACAGATAACACTGACACTCTTTACAATCAAAGAAGTCATACAGAGATTATACTACCACACACACAAATAAAGCCAAAGGACCCACCCAACCAACATCATTGATAAATGTTCAAGAAAAATCCTCCTCTACAAAAGCAAGTTCAAAAATTGAAAGGAGCAAATGTTATACTGGAAGAGCAGATATCAGTGTAAGGACACAGGGAAATATGAAAATGCAAGGAAATATGATACCTGCAATGGAACACAATAATTCTCTAGCAAAAGATCCCTATCAGCAGAGTATAAATGTCTTAACTCAATAACTAAGAAAATGGCATGAAGGCCACATTAACCAGTTTGATGAGAATATTTCAAAATGTATGTGAAAACACCACACTGTACCCCTGATTGCATTAATGCACACAGCTATGATTTAATAAAAAAACTTAAAAAAAGTAAACATTTTAACATTTAAAAAAAAATCCCTATCAAAAAGAAATTCACAAAAGCTCAGAAAAGGAATTCAAAATTATGATACTAAAAAGCTCATTGAAATACAAGATTTTTCTGAGAAATAATACAAAGAAATTAGAAAAACGATTTTGGATATGAATGAGAAATTTACCAAAGAGATAAATATCATTAAAAAATTAATGGAAATTCTGGAACTATAGATCTCCTTGAATGAAATACAAAATACACTAAGAAGCTTCACAATAGACAGATCAAGCAGAAGAGAGAAATTCCGAACTTAAGACAGATCTTTCAAAATAACCCAGTTAAACAAAAATAAAGAAAAAATAAAAAAAGAATAAACAAAATCTTTGTGATATAGAGAATACCGTAAAGTGACCAAATAATTCAATTATTTGTATCCTTGAGTGTGAAGAAAGAACCAAAGGGTTCAAAAACCTATTTCATGAAATAATAGATGAAAATTCCCAATTCTGGCAAGACATTTAGACAAGATATGGGAGGCTATGTGATCCCCAGATACAGTGAAAAAATATCTCCTTGATGGCATATTATAATTAGATTGTCTCAGGTCAGTGACAAAGAAAAAATTCTAAAGAGAGAAAGTTTTTAGATCATCTGTAAAGGAGCTCCCATCAGACTAAACAGTGGATTTCTCAGTAGAAACTTGACTGGCCAGGAGAGAATAAAATGATTCAAAGTGTTGAAAGAAAAAAATCCTGCCACTGAGGATACTATATCCAGCAAAATTATCCTTCATAAGTAAAGGAGCAAAAAAGCCTTTCCTAGATGAAGCGAATGTTGAGGGAATTGATCACCACTACACCAGCATTACAAGAAATACTCAAGAGAGGCTTAAACCCGGAAACAAAAGGACAACAGTTTCCATGAAACACACACAAAAATGTAAAACTCACCAGTAAAGCAATTACACCAATGTGGAAGAGAAAAGATTCAAATTGTACCACCATAGCAAATTAGCAACCATAAGGACCATCCAAAAGAGAGTAAAAAGGAACAGAGAATATACAAAACAAATAGAAAGCAATTAGCAATATGACAGAAACAGAACTTCACATATCAATAATAACCCTGAATGTAAACAGATTAAATTCTCCACTTAAAAGATATAGGCTGGTTAAATAGATTTTTTAAAAAGATCCAAGTATATGCTGTCTAGACAAGAAATATATGTTAAAACACATATAGACTCAAAGTAAAGAGATGGAAAAAGATATTCCATCAAATGGAAACCAAATGCGAGCAAGAATAGCTACACATGTATCATATCAAACAGAGGTTAAGTCAAAAAAGGAAGAAAGACAAAGAAAGTCTTTTTTTAAATTTCAAATTAATATGAGGGCACACATTTTTAGGTTACATTGTTCTCATTTCCGGGATAATGTTCTAGTTATAAAAGAGCTCCTCACCCAGGTGGCATATTATACACCCTCACTACGTGCACATTAGGTGAGATCCTGCCTCTTGCCATCATTATATTATGATAAAGCATCATGTTATCAAGAAGATATCAAGTTAGCAAGAATATGTTGTTATCAAGTTAACAATTCTAAATATATATATGCACTCAACACTGGAGTACCCAGATTCATAAAGCAAATATTCTTAGATCTAAAGAAAGACTCCAGCACAACTGTGAGAGACTTCAATAATCTCCCCCTCAACATTAAATCATTTAGATAGAAAGTCAACAAGGGAACATTGGACTTAAACTGGACTTAGACCAAATGGATCTAGCAGACATTTATAGACTATTTTATCAACAACTTCTCATGAGCAGAATTCACATTCTTCTCATTAGCACATGAACCAGTCTTCAGGATTGACTGCATGCTAAACCACAAGCGAAGTTTCAACAAAATTTTAAAAGTTGAAATTATACTATCTTTTCAGACCACAATGGAATAAAACTAAAAATCAACACTGAGAACAATTTTGGAAACTATATAAATACATGGAAATTAAAAAACGTGATCCTAAGCAACCATTGGTTTAATGAAGAAATTAGGGAGGAAATAAAAACATTTCTGGAACCAATGAAAATGAAAACACAACATAACAAAATCTGTGGGACACATCAAAAGCAGTGCTAAAAGAGAAGTTTCAGCAATAAATGCCTCCATCAACAAAGTAGAAAGATTTAAAATAGCAATGAATCTCTGGGAACTTAAAAAAAAACAGCAAGAAAAAAATCAACCCAAAATTAGCAGAAAGGAAGAAACAATAAACATCAGGCAGAACTAAATAAAATAGAGATTAAAAAACACAATGCAAAGAATCCAACAAAATGAAAATTTGGTTCTTTGAAAAGATAAACAAAAATGATAAACCACTAACTCAACTAATTAAAAAGATAGAAGACCCAAATAAACAAATTCAGAAATGAAAAAAGAGACATTACAGCTGATATTGCAGAAATACAAAAGATCCTTCAAGACTTATGAACAACTATCTGGTAAGAAACTGGAAAACCTAGAGGAAATGAATAAATTCCACAAATATACAGTCTTCCAAGATTGAATCAGGAAGAGACAGAAAATCTGAACAGATCAGTAATGAGTAGCAAGAGTGAACCAGTAATAAAAAGTTTCTCACCAGAGAAAAGCTCAGTACCGGATGAATTCACTGTGTAATTTGTACTGCACATATAAATAGGAAACAATCCGATCCTCTTCAAACCATTCCAAAATGTTGAAGAGGAGGAAATTCCCCCTAACTCATTCTAGAAGGCTGGCATTTCCTTGATAGCAAAGCCAGACAAGGACACAACAACAATTAAAAAAAAATCTTTCAGGTCCATAGTGCCAGTGAGCATAAATATAAAAATCCTCGGCTCAGCACCTATAGCTCAACTGGCTAAGGCGCCAGCCATGTACATCTAAGGTGGAGGGTTCGAATCCCCAGCCCCGACTGCCAAACAACAATGATGGCTGCAACCAAAAAAAAAAAAAATAGCCGGGCGTTGTGGAGGGCGCCTGTGGTCCCAGCTACTTGGGAGGTGGAGGCAGGAGACTCGATTGAGCCCAGGAGCTGGAGGTTGCTGTGAGCTGTAATGCCATGGCACTCTACCCAGGGGGACAGCTTGAGGCTCTGTCTCAAAAAAAAAAAAAAGAAAAATCCTCAAAAAATAATAGCAGATTCAGTCAACAGCACAACAAAAAGATAATACACAACAATCAAGTGGGATTTATCCCAGGAGTGCAAGATTGGGCCAACATACACAAATCAATAAACGTGATTCACCACAGAACAAAGATTAAAAAACTATTCAATCTTCTTTTTTTCTTTTTTTTTTTTTTTCGATCTTCTTAATAGATGAAGAAAAACCATTTGAAAAAATTCAATACCACGGGCGCACCTATGGCTCAAAGGAGTAGGGCACCAGGCCCATATAACAGAGATGATGGTTTCAAAAAATTCAGCACTGCTTTATAATAAAAACTCTCAGCAAATTAGGCACAGAAGGACTATACCTCAAAACAATAAAGGCCTTGATAAATGATAATATATGATAAACTCACAGCTAACATCATACTGAATGGGGAAAAGGTGAAAGTTTTTTCTCTAATAATTGCAAGACACTTTCACCTATTCCTTCCTTCCTTCCTTCCTTCCTTCCTTCCTTCCTTCCTTCCTTCCTTCCTTCCTTCCTTCCTCCCTCCCTCCCTCCCTCCCTCCCTCCCTCTCTCTCTCTCTCTCTCTCCCTCTTTCTCTCTTTCTTTGACAGAATCTCATTCTGTTGCTCCAGGCTAGAATGTCATTTTGTCAACCTAGCTTACAGCAACCTCAAACTCCTGGGCTCAAGCAATCCTGCTGTTTCAGCCTTCCAAGTAGCTGGGATGACACCTACCATAACACCCACCTAATTTTTCTATTTTTAGTGTGTGTGTGTGGGGGGTCTCAATCTTGCTCAGGCTGGTCTCGAACTCCTGAGCTCAAGCAATCCTTCCATTTTGGCCTCCCAGAGTGCTAAGATTATAAGCATGAACCACCATGCCTGGCCGAGGCCCAAGTTTTATATGTAGTAGGTTCAGCAGACTGCAAAGAGACTCATCCCTTTTCTGAGGCCCCGAGCCATTGATTAGCCTAAATTGGGATGATGCTTGCCTTTGAATTGATAACTTGGAGCAAGAGGAACAGGATAATGTTGCACAAACTAGTGGCCCTTAAGGACACCAGGTGGCTTGGTTCTTAGAAAATGGAAGGCAAGATCCAGAACAATAGAAACAGTGATGGGACAGAGAGTATAATAGCTGTCCAGTGTGGCTGGTCTTCCTGCAATCTCCTTGTGGCCCTTGAGAAAGAAGGTGGAACAGGTGGCCCTTGCTTCACCTAACTTCTGAGCATGCCGTCCCCTGAGCTCCCTCTGTTTCTCTTGACCTATTCCCAATTTCCAGCCTGTAGGCAACAGAAGGCTTGTTGTGGTTTCCAAGTGAACGGTGCTACCACATTTTACAAAACACGTAGGACCATCCCTCGAAACACTTTGGTCCTCTGCCATCCTGAGAGCAAGCACACTGATGCTTGGTGGACGTGTCTTGCGGAGCCAGGTACCAGCTCACAGAGATTAGCAATGTGCGTTTCAGAACCCAAGCTGCTGTCAGGAAACATACTGATGTTTGTTATTTCCATGTTAGCTGCTTACTCTCCATAGGCTTTGCCACATATATTTCAGAAGGAGGGAGTGTTTTTCCTGATTGACACCTTAGAAGCGCTCTTTGTGGCAAAGTCACAAACATTTCCAGATCTTGCTGGGCGTGGAGATGGCTGAGCCACTGGAGACAATTTTTCAGTGTCACTTGACCCAGTGTGTGAGGTCAGGTAGGGGTGAACGCTGTTGTCTGGACACAAAGCTGGAGCATTATCTGCTCTGTGGGGAGGCCCATCACGCTCAGCTTGCTCAGGAGAAAGACTGACACATGTGGGTCATTCCACGGAGCCTTTTCCCCCTCACAGAGCAAAGCAGGCCTGACACTTTTGGAAGAAAATGACACTGAAAGCACTCAGACAGAAGAGGGTCAAGCATTAGCAATGCTTTGTGGAAAGCCCTTTCTTCATGGATTCATGCCAATCATTATTTTACCCACTTTAGCTAATCCATTTCTATTTTTTGTTCCTGAATAAAGGAAAAAAACATCGACTGTCATTTATTGAATTCTTACTGTGAGCTAGAATCATTAGGGCCGAAGACAGCTTGAACAGGCTCATGAGAGCCCATTATCCAATTTCCAGGAATTTTGTGAGATAGTTGTTGAAAACAGCCATTGTTAAAAATTAAATTATATTAATTTATTGTTAAATTATACTGGAAACAAAGGTAATAAATACACTCATCACATTCTAATTGTTTCACTACTTTTTACTGTTGCTTATGCTCTTGAAGTTACTCCCATTTACTGTGCCTGCATATTGGAAATACTGTATGATAACTTGCTACTATGTGTCTCTTTGCGACATTGGTGGCTTGAAATTGGCCACAATGTGTGCAGTTACAACACAGAAATCAGCAAATGATACAAATCAGGGTTTATTTTACCATGTTGTTGATACTTTAAAAATGATGGAGAAATTTGGTTTTGCTTTTTGAGAAAGAGTTTCACTCTATAGCCCAGGGTAGAGTGCTGTGGCATCATAGCTCACAGCAACCTCACACTCCTGAGTTCCAGTGATCCTCCTCTTGCCTCAGCCTCCTGAGTTGCTGGAACTACATATGGCTGCCACAACATCTGGCTACTTTTTTTTTTTTTTTTTTTTTTTTAGTAGAGACAGGTCTCCCTCTTGCTCAGGCTGGAACTCCTGATCTCAAGGGATACTCCTGCCTCAGCCTCCCTGAGTACTAGGATTATAGGCATGAACCATGTGCCCAGCTGAGAAAATATTAATAATAATACAGGCAATTTAAGTGTCATGTCTATAGCTGTTATATTATAAACAGCACAAAAATTAGAGGAAATATTCTTCTGTATTTGAAACTATTAACTGAATCTGCAAAACAATTGTATTTGTTCATGTTATTTAGAATGAATGAAGTTCTGACAGTCTTACTTTTATCTTATTAATGTAAACAATGATATCAACCAACACACCTATACCATAGCCGTACTTACTTGTCAATTGCAACCATAGGTTGGCTGTGGATACAAGAGTTCAGCAAAATTACTGAAAGCATTTTTTTAAAATTAAGTCATATATATACATAGATCATGAATATATTTATGCCTTTGTGGGATTCAATGTGTTGATTATTTGTACAAATTGGAGCGCTTACATCCTACTAATTAACATAGCTTTATGCTCCATAGGTGTGGTCCCACCATTGATCCTCCCTGTATTGAGCCACCCTCCCCATCTTATCCCCCTCCCTCCTTCATCCTAGGCTATAATTGTGATTTATCTTTCATTTGAAAATGTGGGTGATTATAAATTGGTTTCCTAGTAGTACTGAGTACATTGGATATTTTTTTCCATTCCTGAGATACTTTACTAAGATTATTTTCCAGCTCTATCCATGTAAACATAAAAGAAGTAACGTCTCCCTCTTTGTTAATGCTGCATAGTATTCCATAGTATACATATACCATAATTTATTAATCCATTCATGGGTTGATGGGCACTTGGGCTTCTTCCATGACTTGGCAATTATGAATTGAGCTGCAATGAACAATCTGGCACAAATATCTTTGTTGCAAAGTGATTTTTGGTCTTTTGGATATATATCTAGCAGAGAAATTGCAGGATCAAATGGCAGGTCTACATTTAGATCCCTGAGTGTTCTAGAAACTTCTTTCCAAAAGGAACATACTAGCTTTCATTCCCACCAGCAATGCAGAAGTGTTCCCTTTTCTCCACATCCATGCCAACATCTGTAGTTTTGGGATTTTGTGATGTGGGCTACTCTTATTGGAGATAGATGATATCTCACAATGGTATTGCTTTGCATTTCTCTGATGATTAAAGATGATGAGCATTTTTTCAGGTGTCTATAGACCATGTGCCTGTCTTCTTCCGAGAAGCTTCTGTTCATGTTTCTTGCTCACAATGAAATAGGATCACTTGTTCTTTTCTTATTAATATGTTTGAGTTCTCTGTGGATTCTGGTTATTAGACCTTTGTTGGAAATATAACCTGCAAAAATCCTCTCCCATGCTGAGGCCTGTCTGCTTTACTTACTGTGTTCTTGGTAGTGCAGAAGCTTTTTAGTTTGATCAGATCCCAGTAATGTATTTTTCATGTTGCTTCAATTGCCCAGGGGTTCCTCCTCATAGAGTATTCTCCCAGGCCAATTTTTTCAACTGTTTCCCCTGCACTCTCTCTAAGAATTTGTATAGTTTCATGTCTTAAGTTTAAGTCCTTTAACCAGTGAGAGTCAATTTTGGTTAGAAGAGAAAGGTGTGGGTCCAGTTTCAGTCTTCTACAAGTTGCCAGCCAATTCACCCAGCACCATTTGTTAAATAGGGAATCTTTCCTCCAATTTATATTTTTGAGAAGCTTATCAAAGATCAAATGATGATAAGTATCTGGGTTCATCTCTTGGTTTTTGGTTCTGTTCCATACATCTACCTCTCTATTTTTGTGTCAGTACCATGCTGTTTTGGTCACTATAGATTTATAGTATAGTCTGAAGTGTGGTAGTATGATTCCTCCTGATTTGTTTTTATTTCTGAGTAATGTCTTGGCTATTCAAGGTTTTTTTTTCTGTTTCTATATAAAATGAAGTACTGATTTTTCCAGATCTTTAAAGTATGACAGAGGTGCTTTAATAGGGATTGCATTAAATCTGTAGATTGCTTTGGGTAGTATGGACATTTTAACAATGTTGATTCTTCCCAGCCATGAGCATGGCATGTTTTTCCATTTGTTGACATCTTCAGCTGTTTCTTTTCTCAGAGTTTCATAGTTCTCTTTATAGAGCTCTTTCATGTCCTTTGTTAAGTACATTCCCAAATATTTCATCTTCTTTGGCACTATTGTAAAAGGAATAGAGTCCTTGATTGTTTTTTCAGCTTGACTATTATTCGTATATATAAAGGCTACTGATTTGTGAGTATTAATGTTGTATCCTGAGACGCTGCTGTATTCCTTGATCACATCTAAGAGTTTTGTAGTTGAGTCCTTGGGGTTTTCCAGGTATACAATCATATCACCTGCGAAGAGTGAAAGTTTGATCTCCTCTGACCCTAAATGGATACCCTTGATTGCCTTCTCTTGCCTGATTGTAATGGCTAAGACTTCCATTATGATGTTAAAAAGCTGGGGAGACAGTGGGCAATCTTGCCTGGTCCTGATCTGAGTGGAAATGTTTTCAATTTTACTCCATTCAATATAATATTGGCTGTGGATTTGCTGTAGATGGCCTCTGTCAGTTTAAGAAATGTCCCTTCTATACCAATTTTCTTAAGTGTTCTGATTATGAAAGGATGCTGGATTTTATCAAAAGCTTTTTCTGCATCAATTGAGATAATCACATGGTCTTTGTTATTTATTTTGTTTATGTAATGTATTATATTTATAGATTTACATATATTGAACCAGCATTGAGATCCTGGGATAAAACCCACTTGGTCATGGTGTATGATTTGTTTGATGTGTTGCTGAGTTCCTTCCATTCTTCAAGTTTTATCCTTAACGTAGCTTTCTCAGCAAGGCCTTTTCTGGCTATCCTTGTATTTCCACCAGTCACATGAGCATTTCATTTTCCTGCTTTAGTTTTTCTTCTCTAGAACACTGTGTATTTTGCCTGTGCATTCTGGTTACTGTTACATTTGTTCATTTCATTCACGTGGGTAGGATGTTTGTCTACGCACTGCCATTTCTCAGTGCCTAGAATAATGGCCTGGCATGGGGTAATGTCAGGGTCTGTTAATACCTGTGGATCTGGCAGCAACCACCTAAAAAAATATATAAAGTTAGAAATGGTGAGAGATTGGCTTGGTGCCTATAGCTCAACCGGCTGGGGTGCCAGCCACGTACACCTAAGGTGGCGGGTTCAAATCCCCAGCCCGGGCCAATCCCCAGCCCGGGCCCGCCAAAAAACAATGACGGCTGCAACCAAAAAATAGCCGGGCGTTGTGGCAGGCGCCTGTGGTCCCAGCTACTTGGGAGGTGGAGGCAAGAGACTCTCTTGAGCCAGGAGTTGGAGGTTGCTGTGAGCTGTAATGCCACGGCACTCTACCCAGGGGGACAGCTTGAGGCTCTGTATAAAAAAAAAAAAAAAAAAAAAAAAAAGAAAAAGAAATGGTGAGAGATAAAGAAACAAGACACACAGAATAGAATTTTATAAGGTGGGAGCACAGGGGACTAACACTCGTTTGTGGAGTTCTGATGATGACCCCAAGTGTCAGTTCCACTCAGCTTTTATTGAAGGATATTTGCTCAATAGCCCAGAAAGTAAGATGAGGAAGGGAACAAAAACATCAACAGTTTCTCTGAGTAAGCATATCAGCTTCTATTTTGAGAAATCTGGAACCAGAGCCTTGTGTGGCGGCAGCCTTCTATCTGTGGTTACACACACAGATTTCTAGGGTGGTGTTAATACCCACTAGTTCACTGTGGAGTAAAATACAGATGAGATCTGTATTTCATACAAACATTTCAGTATTTGGGGTAAAACTTATTAAAATACATCCAAAGATCTTTGTTCTACTAAAGTAGGAGTTGTCCAAGTCTTTCTATAAAGAGCCAGATAGTAAATAATTTAAGTTTTGTGAGCCAAAGATCTCTGTTGTTGTAGTGCATGGTCTGTCATAAACAATAAGTATCGGCTCGGCGCCTATAGCTCAACCAGCTAAGGTGCCAGCCACATACACCTAAGGTGGTGGGTTCGAATCCCCAGCCCGGACCCGCCAAACAACAATGATGGCTGCAACCAAAAAATAGCCAGGCATTGTGGCAGGCGACTGTGGTCCCAGCTACTTGGGAGGCAGAGGCAGGAGACTCGCTTGAGCCCAGGAGTTGGAGGTTGCTGTGAGCTGTAATGCCACGGCACTCTACCCAGGGGGACAGCTTGAGGCTCTGTCTCAAAAAAACAAACAAACAAA
>CAUYTI010062161.1:0-42080 GCA_963575145.1 Galago senegalensis
GGTTTGAACCCGCCACCCTCAGTATATGGGGCTGGTGCCCCGCCCACTGAGCCACAGGCACTGCCCCCACCATGCCACTTTTCTTAATGTTCTTCATCTGTGTTTTAGAAATAACATCTCACCTCTCATTTTCTTTTTGTGAATCTACATAAATAGTAGCAAATGGTCTTTTCCTACAGTCATCAAAGCCTTAATACCTGTTTTTTTTTTTTTTTGAGACAGAGCCTCAAGCTGTCCCCCTGGGTATAGTGCCATGGCATTATAGCTCACAGCAACCTCCAACTCCTGGGCTCAAGCGAGTCTCTTGCCTCCGCCTCCCAAGTAGCTGGGACCACAGGCACATGCCACAACGCCTGGCTATTTTTTGGTTGCAGCCGTCATTGTTGTTTGGCGGGTCCGGGCTGGGGATTCAAACCCACCACCTTAGGTGTATGTGGCTGGTGCCTTAGCCGGTTGAGCTATAGGCGCTGAGCCTTAAGACCTGTTTTAAATGGTTTCTCCTTGGTTCCATCTCCTGTAGCATTGTTTCTCTCTCCATCTGAGACATACAGCTCTAGCACCAACCCTGTGGTCACTCTGGTGACCTCCAAGGACATTGACTTCTGCACAACCACCACCTTATTACCACAATATACACTTAATGCCTAAATTCCTAAGTGTTCTAACTAGAAAAAGATGCTGAATTTCATTGAATGCTTTTTCTACATCTATTGAGAGGATCATATGGTCTTTGTTTTTGCTTCTGTGATATGGTGAATTATGTTTATGGAATTGAGTATTTAGACCAGACTTACATCCCTAGGATGAGACCTACTTGATCATGATGAATGATTTTTTTAAAGTGTAGCTCTAATCTATTGGTTAGGAATTTACTGAGAATTTTTGCATCTATATTCATTAGTGAAATTGGTCTGAAATTCTCCTTTTCAGTTGGATCCTTTCCTGGTTTTGGTATCAGGGTAACATTTGCTTTGTAGAATGTGTTGGGGAAGATTACTTTCTTTTCAATTTTTTGGGATAATTTCTGCAGTACAGGCATAAGGTTTGATAGAATTCTTTCTGGTGTGAGGCCATCTGGACCAGAGCATTTTTTAATAGGGAGGTTTTTTTTTGTTTGTTTCTTTGATCTCAGTTCTTGAAATTGATCTATTCAAGTGATCTATTTCCACTTGATTAAGTCTAGGGAGAGGATGTGATTCCAGGTATTGGTCCATCTCCTCCACATTGCCAAATTTCTGGGCATAGAGTTTCTTATAGTACTCAAAGATGATCTCTTGTTTCACTGTTGCATCTGTTATTATTTCCCCTTTATTGTTTCTGAGTGTGGTTATTACAGATTTTACTTTTCTATTTCTAGTTAATCGTGCAAAGGTTTATCAATTTTATTTTATTTTTTTAAAAACCAACTTTTCATTTCACTACTTTTGTGAATGATTCATTTATTTTCAATTTCATAAATCTCTGATTTAATTTTGGTTATTTCTTTTCTTCTGCTGCATTTAGGTTTAGATTGTTCTTCTTTTTCCAATTCCATTAGATGGTTTATGAGTTTGTTGATGCATTCTCTGTTTTTTTGAATGTAGGCATCTAATGTGATAAATTTCCCACTTAAGACTACTTTTGTTGGCAAGATTCCCTTCTTGGCAGGTTTTAACAGTGAGAAATGGAGGGATGTCCACATGTATGTGCACATGGCACTCTTTGCCCGAGATCCAGGGACTTTCCCCTAGGCAGAAGAATAGGAACCAGTCCTCTGTGTGTAACCTAGGAAGTAGGACTTCAGTACAATCTCTGTTTTGACTTTTCATGTTGCCTGAATTTTTCTGTTGGTTCCTCTTCATGTGTTTTTTTCTTCTTGATCACCTCTTTGTCCTCCTTTTTCCTTCTCACTTCCTCTGTTGTTTCAAATTTTTGAATAATTAGGTCTCAGAGCTTAGGTCTTGGAGGCTGGAGCCAGTAGCTAGTCTAATGAGTAGGGGTGAAGGGACCAACCCTAGCAGATCCAGCTTCTGGGCCCCCCTGTTGGAAGCAGGACCTATCTGTTCTATGCTGATGGAGTGGGGGTTTCACACAAACATCTTTGTACACATATGACTGAAAGACTTTGTTCCTGATGAATAGACTCATGGTCTTTGTAGGAGAAGAGTCCTACCTGTGAAATTATTTTAGCAAAAAGTCTGTGGCTTAAAATTACTCATAAAAACAAATATAGAATCTATGGCTATAGAAAGCACTTACAAGATGTGTTAACTAAGATGAAGTTATTGTTATAAATATACGGATTTACAGCCTTTACATTTAAAAGGATTTATGTTTTAGGTTTGTGTTCTAACCTGTGCACCTGATTTCAAAAGCTCATCAGTACTACAACCAGAGTGTACAAATGCAATGTGGGAAGGAAACACATTGAGAGTCATCCTAGGTGTCCTAGACATCTTCCTACTTCACCTGTATCAGTTGATTGCTTTTATTTGGGGGATTATTACTAAAGCAAGGTGAGATCTTTGATTTGTGTGTCTGAAGTGATATTTGTCCTTTGTGTTAACCCAGTGGACTTCTCTGAATCTGTAGAATGCTACCAGGTATTTTAAATTTCCAAGATGAGAAAAAGGTATTGTCTTTCTCAGAGTCTCATGGCTATGTAATCTTTTATCAAGGTGTATCTTCTGGAAAACATTTGGGACACCTTCAATATAGTTTAGCATTTCTCTTCTATGGATGAATGACCAAGGCTTCAGCCTGATCTTAAATATTATGTTCATATCACTCTGTTGCTAATATTTATTTTATAATATAGAAAAAAGAATTATGGTTTAGAGAGCAGAAATAGAGCATGAAATAGAGTAGAACATGTAATGTGTATTTAAAAATATTCTTCATGAAAGGCTACATGGTGGACTACAAAACTAAATTTAAATCTTCACCTTGCACTTACAGAGACCTACAAACTTCAGGCTTTGTCTAAAAGTTACAAAGCAGTCTTTTGCAGATTTTTCATAGAAAATGCTACACATCTCCAATAAGTAACATATGCATGTGTGCATATAACACACACACACACACACACGTATATGTCAAGTATGCTACTTAGTTCTTTAAAAAAGACTCATGGGTTTCTGAGTAGACTGTATGAACTTTATCATTTTATTATGTATGCATATGTTGTTAAAGAAAAATGAGTGATGGAGGGGAAAGTGGACTGTAAAAATAGAATAGAGACCTCAGTATAGAATTTGGCACAATTTTGAATAAAGATGGATAATTAGGGATTTATAGCCAAGGAACAAGGTTAGGAGGAATGGTCAATGGATGGAAAATTACTAAAATAAGGGGATTTTTGGATAAGTGGACTTGACAAGATTCCTGCTGAAGGTAGGCTGAGGTGACCAGTTATCACCTGGGGGATGCTGGAGAAGAAGGCATTTTATTAGATATAAGGGTTGGGGGATTCTGGCTAAGTCAGCTTAGGAGCATTCTCACTAAAATTGCATTCAGGAGGATGTACTCAAGAATGGGGTTCATTGGAAAAAAGAGCTCAGGGAAGCTTTTCTAAAGTTTGGTTAAGGAAATCCTCTTGGTCAATGTGTAGACAGACACATATATGTGTACATAAATACACATCTATAAATAAAATTACTTTATTTAAATTTATATTTTTATTTAAAAGTGTATTAGTTTTCTATTTTCAAAAACGTAGCAGCTTAAAACAATGCAAGTTTATTATCTCATAGCTTTCCTGGGTCAGGAAATTGGGTGCAGGTTGGCTGAGTTCTCTGTTTAGCTTAGCACCAAATTGAAATCAAGGTGTTCTCTGGAGCTGCAATCTCTTTTCAGGCTTAAGGTCATCTTCCAAGACACATATATAACTCAGTAAGTAGAAGCTTCTGATGAAATGGTTTACTGAGGTATGAACTGAGAGGAAATGCATAAATGCATTATGAAGCTCTTTCAAAAGACGATGTATGAGAAATACCAAACAACAAATTTTTTGCTGTTGGCAACAACAAAAATGTAATTTATCCCATCAGCACCTTAAAAAAGGGCCTAGATATCTCATAACTAGTATGCCCTAGGCAGTCTCACCTTAACATCTCTGGAATCATTTCCTGTCCATTCAGCACTGATGTTGATATTGTCTCATTTAAAAGAAAATACGGCGCTAAGGATGGATTTGAACGCTGTTCACTTTTCATTTCTAACTTCTGCTTCTTTTTCTCAAACCTGAGAAAACCTGATCTAACAGCTCAGTTTCATGCACATCATGTATGGTACTCATGGAGTTAGTGAGGAAGTTGTTTGCTGATGTAGTAGCCCGGGGCCTCAGGGTCCTTTCATTCTTGAGTGGAGAGTTTGCTGCTTTTTCTGGTGACCCCATAGCTCCACATCAGCTTGTCTCAGCCACTTGTGCCATGGTCTTTGCTCACATCTGGGAGGTGCACAAGGCCAAGTTAAATGTTCAGAGGAAAATTTGGGAAACTATAGGTTAAATGTAAGAAAAAAAAAGACAGCAAGCAGATTTTTGCTAAAGTGGGTTTGTGTGTAGTAGTCTGAAACTATTTATTTGATAGTTATAACTTTATTTTTGCAATAACCCTTGCAAGATAAATGATCTTCAAAAAGTGCATTTTAATAAAAAATGACACATGACTGGTTTTCCATTTTTCAAAGAAGGAGATGATATGTATGTAATTTACATTAAATGTTTATAGCTCCATCCACCAAGGGGGAACTGTAGTGATATCACTGACCATGTGAAAACCAGAAGACATATATTACCTAAAAAAGTGTTAGTATCTATTTGAAATGCTGATAGTTATTTAAGGAACCTACGCCTATAAACAATATAAAATATGAAAATATGGAAGGCATGTTTGCCTATTAACACTGTAAAAATTGTTTCACAATTTATTTAGGTTGACTTTTTCTAAATTAATTTTGTTCATTTGAGATTCTAAGTTATTTTGTAAATATATAAAAATTAAGTGGTGACTGTTAACACGCTGGCTAAAACTCCATAAGGAGAGTTGTACGCACTATTAAATAATGTTAGTACTATACTGGTATCATGAGACACTTCAAATAAAAGAGCAGTTAATTTTAATAATAGATTACTTTTAATGCTTTTTATATCTGGCCTGAGCAAGAGTAAGACTTGTCTCTACTAAAAATAGAAAAACTATCTGGGTGTGGTGGCACACACCTGTAGTCCCAGCTTCTCAGGAAGCTGAGGCTGGAGGATCACTTGAGCCCAAGAGTTTGAGGTTGCTATGAGCTATGATGCCACAGACATTATACCCAGGGTGACAGAGTAATTAAAAAAAACACCTTTTTTATCTTGTCAAAGGTAAAACTCTCCTGACATACTTTTGAGTACTATGTAAATTTAGTTTAAAAAATCATGGTTATAAAAATGTTTTTCTCAATCAAAGAAACCCACAAAGCAGAAGTGTTCATAGTATAGAAATGGTTCATTTGGAAACCAAATGGTTGGTGATAATCTCCTAAAGCATATTTGTCAATTCTTTTTAATAGGTGTGTGCCATCTAGCTAGTCTTAAATATTTTTGTAGAGAAAAGGTCTAGCTATTTTGCCCAGACTGGTCTTGAACTTCTGGCCTCAAGTGATCTTCCCACCTAGGTCTCCCAAAGTGTTAAGATTAGAGGCATAGATCACACCACTCTTTATAAAATATTTTTTGTATAAGCACTTGATATGTATCTTAATTTTTATTTGTATGTCTTATGTTCTATATCAAAATTGAATTGAGTAGCCCTACGATTCTGAAGCATCTTATTTTTAACTCAGTTCAGCAGGATTATAGCTAAAACCACCTTATTTAATGGTTTTGCTTTTAAGATCTCTGAAAAGTCCTTAAATAGAGATAAAAATACAATACCTGTGAACATATTTGTGCTTTTTGTGAACATGTTTGTCATTGCATGCATTTCAATATAATACAGTTGGGTATAGTCTTCATATGCTCTGAAGTTACCAAACACTGCAGACTTATATATATATTTTTTTCAATTAAAATTCGGTAATTTAGAACAAAGAGAATATTGAAGGTGTATAATTACAAATCTGGAGGCCATAAAAATTTAACTTTGAAGAAGTTGGAAATAATTTTATTTAAAACAAATATTTTAACACTACATTGAGAAAAAATATGTTTCAGAAAAAATACTTGTGGTATGGGTACAAATATATGGACATGTATATCTCTGTATAATTATTCTGTTTGTTATTTTTAATGATTTTTTAAGAATTTGTTTTTAACACACTGTATAGCTTATTTTTAGAACAAATTTCATTTCTGAAAATAGTTTTTGAAAGTAATAGGCAATATATCAATGTACTAAAGTCAGTTTGGGAGTAATTAGAATTATTTTGTGAAATACAAAGTTTTGGGAAATACAAAGTTTTAATTCATGTTCCTTTTACTCTCAAGTGAACTAGACAGGAATTTAGGAGGTTCCCCCTTCTCATAATGGATATTTTCATGATGAACACGGATATCCTGGACTGTCTTGTATATTTCCTTTATATCCTCCCACAAAACAAATACTCAATAAATGCAATTTAATATATGCCTTCACATGTCTGAAAGTCATCATTTCTGAAAAGAACAGAAAATCTCTGATAGAATAGGAAACAGCTAGACTGGAGTTAAGAAGTTCAGGTTTTAGACTCAATGATTCTAAACTGTGTTATTTGTCGTTGAACAAAAAAACTTTCTGAACCTCATAAGTAAAATATTAGTTTACCTATAATGATCCCTGAACTCCCTGTGGGTCTTATCATTCTAATTACAAGCAAGTAGCCTGTATTATCTAATCATTTTGAGAATGTATGATTTGTTCATTGTTGTAATACTCCTGTGGTATCCTTGCCTTCTGTAACCATCTAATATTTTACATTATGATTCGCATTCAGATTTTGATTCTCTCTAATAAAACTGATATTGTTAAAATTGGAGTTGGGTTTGGGGTGGTGGGAATGCATAGATAGAAGAAAATTTTGAAAAATGGTTATGTCCGTGGAAATGTTTTTCATTTCTCTATACGGTGGTTGTCTGAGGCATTATTTCCAAGTCAAGTTCTAGCTTCCCTTCAGGTTGTATTAGAGTCCATAGCCATTTTTTGGTGAGGACTTATGATTCAAATTTTTTTACATGTAAGTTTCTTATGCATATTAAAACCTAGATTCTACATGTGTATACTATAGTAGTGTTTAGTGTTGAAGAACTCAGATGTGCTTCTTAAAGGATACTGAGGTTTCCATGTAGGGACTCTACCCAAATTATGACCTGTCTGTCTACCCACCCAACTGGGCTTTACTACTAGGAGGTTCCGACTTGGTTGGTCTGCTCTTGAGCGGAGTCTCATTTTAGAACTCCCGGCACAAATGATTATATTATAGATGGTGCATGGGTGAGATTTTGAAAATTGTCTCTAATCAAGTCTGTCCATGACTGTGGATGCTCTTTTAAGGTTGATATTGGGAGCTAGTATGATTTAAAATATTCTTGATTTGGAAAAATAGTATTTTTTTTTTCTATTTAGAGCACAAAGGTTCATGTTGCAGCCCAATTCTAAGATGGTGATTACCTGCAAGACCTCCCTTTCTCTTCCTCTTTGGAGGCTCATTTGTAGACCATATTACAGTTATTTGTAAAATGGCATATTCTGCTCATTTGGCCAATGACACTTCAATAATTTTCTCATCAAAGTACAGGATGTCCCATGCATGTGAAAAATGAAACACAACTATAGCCTAGATGAAGGAGGGAAGGGGAGTGAGAGGGGAAGGGAGGGCGTTGGGCCGATAGAGGGAGGGTTGGTAGGGGGACCACACCTATGGAGCATATTGCAAATACAAGTTAGATCTATCAGGTGTAGAGCATGAATGTCTTAATCCTGCAATTGGGTAAATGAGGTGAAGGCTATGTTGTTTAGTAGGATGTAAGCATTCCATCCAATTTGTACAAATAATCAACACATTGAATCCCATAATGGCATAAATGTATGTATGATATATATACGAATGACTTAAAAAAAGAAGTTAAAAGTACAGGGTGTCCATAAAGTTTGTGTGCAATTTTAAATGGCACACTATTTTAAATTGCACATGAACTTTGTGGCCACCCTATATAATGGAGTAAGCATTCGTCAAAGATAATTTCCCTTGAACACAACTCTGCTTCCAAGACTGAGCAAGAATGTGAAAGTTACAAAGCAGCAAGTTAACAAAACAAAGGTGAGAAAAATATTGTTTTATTTTGTTTGTTGGTTCAGTTTGTTTTAGACGTGTCAGTATCCTATTAATGAGGACAACACAATAAAAGAAAACAAATAAATTTTAAAAAATGTGATACATAATGCATTAGCTCTGCCCTTGCAGTACAAGGGAGAGAATGATGAAGCAGGTGCCAGAAGGCCTGGGTTCAAATTCTGAACATAAATTGTATTAGCTCCGTGACCTGAATAGAATAATCGCGTTCAAGAACTTAAGTGTCCTTCTCTGTTTTAGGGGCTTTTTTTTTTTTTACAAAAATATTGAAATAAAGTTATGATGCTTGCGGTCAGATTGATTATTTATATATTTATTTATGTAAAGACTAATTAAGTACAGTAGTGGGAAAGGGGAAATGAGAAAGGGTAGAACAAGGGTCCATCTGTAACTGACTATGAACTTCCAGTAGCAGTTAACATCAGAGAAGGAGAGAATAGAGTGTGACTTCCACAAAGAGCTTTTACGCTTGTATAACCTGAAAGTTTTGCCAGTCTGAGGATTTCAACACATTTGATTACGAGTAATGCAACTTGGGCACTCCTGTTCCTCTTAAACAAATGCCACATTTTACCACTTGGCCTCAATGAATAGAAACTTGTTTATAGTGTTTATAGTGCTTTTTTTTTTTTTTTAAATAGGTTGTTAGTATTTTGTTCCTCTGTTTCTGAGAAGTTAAAAATGACTCCTGGCACAGGAAGTATCCAAGGATTTACTGTGCTCTTCCAGTTCTCTCCAGGTAGGTGAGGAGCGATCAGGATGGTAAGAGGCTTGGGAGGGGAGGGTAGAGTGTAAACCATCAAATTTTCCTAGTGCAGTTTCAAGTTTATTTGCCAAAAGCACATAGAAAAAAAAGTTTCTTTTCTATGTCCCTTTGTAAATTTGCTTAGTCTTCCTTTGCTTTGCTAATGTCCTGGCCTGAGCTAAAATACCATGATAAACAAAGAACACATGTTAAGGACTCCATATATTCCAAACAATAACAACCACTGTGGCAAAGGTTAACAAATGTGAACTGCAAAGTAGGCCACTGCTAAATTTATGTAGGTTCCATTTTTAGATGTGTAGTTTTATAGGGCTAATTTGTCTGTAATCCCTGCTGGATATTGGATTGGATTATAGCTCATTTTCTTTTAAAAACATCACCTGGATTCCCAAATTACTGATAATTTTTTTTTTTTTTGAGACAGAGCCTCAAGCTGTCCCCCTGGGTAGAGTGCCATGGCATCACAGCTCACAGCAACCTTCAACTCCTGTGCTCAAGGGAGTCTCCTGCCTCAGCCTCCCAAGTAGCTGAGACCACAAGTGCCTGCCACAATGCCTGGCTATTTTTTGGTTGCAGCTATCATTGTTGTTTTGGCAGGCCCAGGCTGGATTCGAACCCACCACCTTAGGTGTATGTGGCTGGCGCCTTAGCCACTTGAGCCACAGTCATCAAGCCGCTGATACTTATTTTTGAAAGATGTTGAAGATGTAGCGAGGAAAATGGTTAAACTGATTTAACATAATATCAAATATCATAATATCAAAGTAATAAAGGAAGTGAATAGAAAGTGTTGCCCAGGAGAAGAGTTGAAAAACTAGAAATCCCAATCATGCAAATAAACAAAGGTCAGTCATGAGACAACCAAAAGGATTGAGATTAGATGAGTGGAGTGTTTACTTCTAAAGTTTCCATGGTAGACCTCTTCCAAAGTAGACAAGGTCCTAGATGTGGCAAGGCCACAGATGACTGATATGGACCGGAGGTGAAGGTCTTCAGTGACGAGGTTAAGAACCTGAGAAGCTAGAGTGATGCATGGAGATCTCAAAGTCAGCCAGGATGATGATTGGTCATGGGGAAATTATATGGACCATGATTCTAAGAACAAGTCTTTAGTGGCTAAGGAAAGGGTAGGAGAATTCATAAGAGAGTGCAAACATGTCTATGAGCCTTCATTTTTCTCTGTATCCATGCTTTTGGTAATTATAGCTCTGCAAATCTTCCCATCTAGAAAGAATCTATTCCCCCTGCCTTGGAACTTGTGTTGGTATCATAATTTGTTTAAGTGAATATATAAAATGTAGGGGAGAGGATGGTGTGCCAGTCAGGAGCCTATGCTTCAAAAATCTTGAATGTTTGTACTTGCTTGCTCTCTTGTAATCCTTCCTAGCCACCATGTGAATCAATCCAGGCTAATCTGTTGGGCGTAAGGGACCACATGTAGCAGAAATATGCTGTCCCAGGAGGGCTCATCCTAGTCTAGACATGCCTCAGTCAAGCTGAGAGAAAGAAGAATTCCAATGGCAGCAGAAGAACAGCCCAGCTGAGCACAGTACAGATTGCTGCTCTGCACAGTTACATGTTGAGTATATAATTGTTATAAGTGACTAAGTTTTAGGCTAGTTTGTTATGCAGCAAAACATACACAAATGGGCATGACAAGAATGCATAGGAAGTAGAATAACTAAATGGTATGAGTCTTGGCTCGGCACCTGTGGCTGAAGCAGCTAAGGCGCCAGCCACATATACCTAAGGTCGTGGGTTAGAATCCAGCCTGGGCCCGCCAAACGACAATAATGGCTGTAACCAAAAAATAGCTGAGCATTGTGGTGGGTGCCTGTAATCCCAGATACTTGGGAGGCAGAGGCAGGAGACTTGCTTGAGCACAGGAGTTTGAGGTTGCTGTGAGCTGTGATGCCACAGCACTTTACCAAGGGTGACAGCTTGAGGCTCTGTCTCAAAAAAAAAAAAAAAATGGTATGCGTCTCAAAGCAGAAGAATTTTTTCACTAAAGGGACAGATTACTTCATTTGGTCTAGAAAATGGTTGCCATTATTGGAGAGACACTAAAATATTTCATACCATTTTTCTCCTTCTCTTATGTGAAACTGTAGGGGATAGTGTTATAAAAAATATTATCTAACATAATATTACATAGATTTTAGGAACTCCGAAAACATTTTCAATTGTATAATCACTTAATAAAATTTAAAATCATTTTTATATTTTTATACATGATTTGACTGATATAAGAAAAGAGATAATCCCCTTTATCTGAACTGGTCTCTAATTTGTGTAGTAATTATCTAATTCTACATTTTAGAAATTTAAAAATTTTTTTAAATTCTACTTTTTCTACTAGACTAAACATCATGCCCATCTTATCTTTGATTAGATTTCAAAGGTGTTCTGTTTCTTACTGATTACCTTAATTCATTACTACTGATCAAAGGATAATACCATAAAATATACACTTGTCATGTGCCATTGACTATAAACATTGGAATATGGTCTTAAACTTAGCCTTTATGAATCTTGCCATTCTTTTGCATGTTTGTTGATACCCTAATTTTGAGCCTCTGTGTACAGAAATCCCAAATTTGCAAGATTCTAATTAATTACCTTCTAATGTTGGTCACCCATAGAGGGTTCCTTTCTTTTGTCACAAATAACACATTATTAAACCTCTTTGGAATTAGAAATTATGCCCTCTCCTTCATTATCTCTGTACAGAACCTAGTGTAGTACTACATAATATAGATAGCATACTTTATCAAATATTTATGATTTACTTTTATAATAAGCATTACAGATATATTCATGTCAAGATTAGGTTGAAAAATAAGAAAGTTTTGAAACTATTTAAAACAAGATTCTTTTTATTTATTTATTTTTTAACTAAATCATAGCAATGTACATTAATACTATCATGGGGTACAGTGTACTATTGCTATCTATACTCGAAATATTTTCATCCAACTGGTTAACATAGCCTTCATGTATTTTTCTTAGTTATTGTGTTAAAACATTTATATTTTACATTTAGAGAGAGTCACATGTACCCTTATAGGATGAACCATAGGTGTGATCCCACCAATCACCCTCCCCCCACCCACCCACCTTCCCCTCCCTCTCTCATCTCCCCATATTCCTGGGCTAAAATTGGGTTATAGCTTTCTTATGAAAGCTATAAATTAGTTTCATAGTAGGGTTGAGTACATTGGATACTTTTTCTTCCATTCCTGAGATAATTTGCTAAGAAGAATATTTTCCAGATACTTTCAATGAACAAGATTCTTGCTGTAAAATTCTTAAACAATATAGCCTTTCCTGTTTGGTAAACATATCTAAACATTGATGACAATAGCTGATGATCTGGCCGTTATTTCTACTTGCTATATTTCCTTCTTTGGGTTCTGCCACTTTATCAGGCCACTATATTTCATGCCAATCTTTTTCAGTCTCTGTGGTTGTTAATATAATTAATTAAACTTTGCATAAATATGAGCATTGTCCAGAAATACTGTTCTGTAACCCATCTCTTACATTTAATTTACCCTTGGTTTGGTGTTCCTGGGTTTATGCTAATTTACCAGTCTGCTCTATAGAGTATCTTATAGACCCAGTGTGTAACCAGAGAATGAATCAAGTTCTAATTACCTATTTTCATCAAAAAAATAATGCGTATGCTTTTATATGCAGTGAACATCTGGACTTAGCTATATGCTTTTCCAGGTACTGTATTAACTGAAGCCTATCTCTGAAATCTTTAACGGCAGAAACAAAAGCATGCAAGAGTCTCAATATAAAGCCATCCTTGGATAGCCAGAGTGTGTGCACTAATGAAGCTTTTCCTAACACAGACCTGTGTCTTACTGAATGTCCTATTCCAGTGATGTTCCTAGAGCACACCCCTGGTATAAGTTCATTACCAAATATCTCTCTGTATGGCCATCAAGTCTAGGAAAGCAACTTCTTATGAAAGCAGTATATGGCTGACTGCTTCTAGTGCAATAAATGGGAGATGGGACAGAGAAAAAGACATGTGACAAGGAGTTAATCTACAAGATGTTAGAATCACAGATCTTGAATCTTGAAAGAAAATGAGCAATTGTCTGGACTGAATATGTTCTGCATGCAAATGCAGTTAGGTTTTTCCTCTCATTTGTTTGGGGGAATTTTGAGAAATGCCAGTATTCCCTGACATGAATTTATAAGATTTGGCAGTGACTGCACTGCTGTTCCTGCCAAAGAATATTGCTTTTTTCCCACTTTCCATTTGGCTGCTTTTGGGCTGGATGGAGGCCTGCCTCACGGCAAGGGGGATGAAGCTGCAACCTGAGGATTGCTTGAAAACTCAGAGCCTTTGGCCCTAGTCTGGTCAGAGCCCTGCGAAGGACAAAAGGGAAGAGAGTCACTCAAAGGAGGCACATGTTCAGGTTCCACCCAGCAACAATTTGGAAGAAAATATAAGTAAGTAAAATGCTTCAGGGGTTACACAGAGCAAAGAAACTGGATATTTTGTTTGCTTCATAATGGAATGGGTCATGTAGATAGATTCTCTAGGTTTACACATCTCTCAGTACTTTTTGTTTTTCTTCCATACACACATTCTCTCCTCAAATCTTCAGTCTTCAGTAGAACAGAATCTCATTCAGTCTTAAGTGATTAATTTATTCATGTGTAATAAACCCAATGCAACTCAGGACCCACTGTTAATTAGTTGATTAACCAGATTCACATACTTCCAAGAAAGGGTTTTAAGTGAAAATCTCTAAAAAACCCGGCTTCTCAAATTGAACAGAAGTATTTCAACATGGGATATGCCACAAAGAGGGGACAGAAATGTATCCATTTAACACATCTGCTTATAGGAGTTTGTGTTTCTCGCTCAGCAAGGCTTCCAACAAATACTGATTGAAGAGTTACTGTGAAAACTTGTGTAAGTTGTAGGATCACATGAAGAAAAATTTAGATCTTCTTCAATTGCCAAGTCATACATGGATTTAAAATCATTGGCTATTATAATTGAAAGATTCTTAGAGATTATTGAAGTCTTCTTATTTATTTATTTAAGCAACTCTCCCCCACCACATAACATACAATTTACCCTGACAACACATTTCAAGTATAGTGCAATGTTATCAACTGCATAAACATTGCTGTGCAAAAGATCCCTAGGACCCTCCCCCATCATGCATGACTGATACTCTACACCCATCCATCATCCTGCACCTTCCTCTTCCCCTAGCTCCATCCCTTCTTATTTTTAGAAGAGGATATCTAGGCTTATATGGATTAGACTCAGCTGATGCTCACAGCTAAATAAAGACAGAGATGCTTTCAGAATCAAATTTCTTGGTTCTTCTAAATTCACTATAGCAACCTATAGTACCATCACTAAAAGAAGAGAAATGGGCTTATCTCTATCCCAAGATGAATATTAGGTTTTGAAAGAATGTGGGTGAGTACATTGTGTGTGTGCATGTATATGTGTCCATATGTCTGCGAGTGTGTACATCTGTGTGTGTGTATGGGGGAGAGAGATGCCAGGGTGATATATCTGAACTTAATCCTGTGTAGACAAGTAGAAAGGAAAGTGGGTAAAGAGCAGGCAGGCATAGGCAGGTTGTGAGGGAACATGGTTATGACATGTGAGAGCTGTAGGGAAAGTAAGACTATTTTGTGCCTTACAAAGTTCTGGCAAAAACTGGTGATAGAAAGTCGGGGTAAGAACTCCTGGTTGATAAATACTTGTTGGATTTCTACTCTGGCAAAATGATTAAACAGGACGTCTAAAATAAAAATATTCCCACTACAAAAAAATTTAAGAATTCTGAGTAAAATACCAAAAGATAATTTAATTATGTAGTTGAGCACTCAAAGACTTTAGGAAAATATATAGGTCTCAAAACAAAGAGAAGACTGCAGATCAGTATGGGAAAAGGTACTGAAATCAGTTCTATTGTGAAGGTTTTTCCTGACTCCAGGCACTGTGGGCTTTACTAACCATGCAGGGTACAAGACAAAAGGCCTTAGGTCTGCAGAGAGTAGAAAGTTGTAACTGAGACTCTCCCATAGAACTGGAACATTCAGAAAGTTAAACCCTTAGTGAAAGGACAAGATAGAAAAAAAAAAAGTTCTAAGCGAAGGAATCCTAGTCTGTCTTCACCTCGCCTCCAGGTGTGAAACTGAAAATTCACAACTACAGTCCTATTCTCACGTAAGTTTAAGATTTTAACCATACTACTTAAGTGCTCCAATAAATTGCTAACTGAGAAACAAACTTAATGTAGGCCATGTGCAAAGGAGAGATAAAGGGAAATATTTTTAGAGGAATCATTGCCCCAACCAGACACCAAGATTCTACAGATCAAGGTCATGCAAAAAGAAACTCCTGATTATAAATTAAAAAACACATAAAGCACTGTAATGAGGGCAGCCAAGAGACAAGCAAACCTCAAGTGTTTCAGATACTGTGGTTGGCGAATACTGATATAAAATAGGGAGATTATATATCTATATATGTACACCTGTATATATGTTTGTGTATATTCCATTTAAAGAAATAAATCAAGGGAAGTGAAAACTTGCACATGAATATGAGACAATTAAAAAATAACAAAGTTAATTAAAAGAAGAAACAGAAGTTCTGGAAATATTGAAATATAATATTTTAAATAACATCTCAATAGATAGATTTCAGAGCAAATTAGATACTCCTAAAGAGAATATTCACACACTGAAGTTAAGTGTCTAATATAATTTTAATTGCAGTTCCAGAAGAAGAGAAGACAAGATGGGGAGAAATGGAGGCATGTAACATGGGAAAATTTTCAGAATATTTATATTGGGAAATAAAACATAAATAATTTTTAAAAATGTCAGAGAGGAGATAGCAGATAGAATAAACAAAATATCAGGAGTAAATATTTTTAATCAAAAAATAAACAAATATAGGGGAATAAGTTCCATAGTTAAAACTAAATATTCAGTTGGGTGGGTTAATAAGGAAAAATGTGTTATATACTGTTTAGAAGACACAATTGTAGTGAAAATATTTTCCAAACTCAACCAGAATTTCCTTGGTACTTAAGCCAGACAAAGACATGATATAAAAATAAAATGGCAGGCCAAAATCCCTGATACATATAGATGTAAAAATCTCTGACAAAATCTAGGAAATGAAAGTCAACATCATATTAAAAGGGGTCATATAAGTGTTTCCCCCACACTTTCCTCAAGGATTTTTATTGTCTTATGCCTTAGATTTAGATCTTTTATCCATCTTGAATTGATTTTAGTGAGTGCAAAAGGTTTCAGTCTTTTTTTCCCAGCACCATTTACTGTATAGGGATTCTTCCCCCCAGTGTATATATTGGCCTAGGGAAAGACTTTATGAAGAAAGCTTGAGTGGCAATTGTAAAGGAGCAAAATAAAACAAAAGGGATTTAATTAAACAGAATAGCTTCTGTACAGCTAAGGAGATAACCAAAGCAAATAGACAGTCATCAGAATGGGAAAAGATACTTGCCTATTATGAATTGGACAAAATATTGATAACTAGGATTTATAGATAACTAAAATTAATGAACATAAAAAGAGCCAACAATCCCTTATATAAATGGGTAAGAGAGATGAATAGAATTTCTCCAAAGAAGATAGACAGATGGCTAATAGACATATGAAAAAATGCTCATCATCCCTTTATCATCAAAGAAGTGCAAATCAAAACCACCCTGAGATATCATCTAATCTCAGTGAGAATGGCCCACACCACAAAGTCTCACAACTGCAGATGCTGGCATGGTTGTGGAGAGAAAGGAACACTTTTACACTGCTGGTAGACTGCAAACTAATACAACTTTTTTGGAAGGGAGTAAGGAGAATCCTCAAAGAACTCAAACTAGACCTCCCATTTGATCCTGCAACCCATTACTGGGCATCTACCCAGAAGGAAAAAAATCCTTTTATCATAAGGACACCTGCACTAGACTATTCATTGCAGCTCAATTTACAATTGCCAAAATGTGGAAACAACCTAAATACCCACTAAACCAGGAATAGATTACCCAGCTGTGGTATATGCATACCATGGAATATTATTCAGCCACTAAAAAGATGGAGACTATATATCTTTTTACTAACTTGAATGGAGGTGGAACACATTCTTCTTAGTAAAGCATAATAAGAATGAAGAAGCAAGAATCCAATGTACTCAATTTTGATATGAGGACACTTGATGACCTAGTACATAATGGGAGGTGGGGGAAAAGGGAAGAGGAGAGAGAGAAGGATGGAGGGGGTGGCGGGTCATGGTGTTTGGCACACGTCTTGGGGGAGAAACATATTCATAGGAGGGATTTTGCCTGACAAATACAATTAGTGTAACCTGGTTCTTTGTACCCTCAATGAATCCCCAACAGTAAAAATAAATAAATAAATATTTAGTAGTTTGAGATTTTAAAACAGGGTCATACACTATGACCAAGTGGGATGTAAGTTTGGTAAATCATTAACAAACCAATGACATGAAGGTTATGTTAACCAGTTTGATGAGAGTATTTCACATTGTGTATGAAAACAGCACACTGTATCCCATGATTGCATTAATGTGCACAGTTATGCTATAAGAAATAAAAAAATAATAAAAAATCATTAACAAGCCATATTAACAGAATGAAGGATAAAAAACATGCATTCATCTCATAGATACAGGAAAAGTACATCACTTTTCATGATAAAAACTTTCCACAAATGAGATATAAAAGTAATTTATCTCATCATAACAAAGGTCATACATGACAAGCCCACAGGTAATATCATACTCAACAGTGAATAGCTGAAAGATTTTCCTCCATGATCCAGTACAAGGCAATGATGCCCACTCTCAGCACTTCTCGGCAAGATAGTACTAGAATTTCTAGCCAAATTCTGGCAAAGGAAAATATGGCGTCCAAATTTAAAAAAAAAAGAAAAATTATCTATTTTTGTTTAACCTGATGTTATATATATGCCACATAACAAAAAACCATTAAGATCCCACAAAAGTAGTTTATAACTAATAAATTAATTCTTTAAAGTTGAAACATACAAAATTGACATACAAAAAGCAGTTGCATTTTTACACACTAACAATGAAATATCCGAGAAGAAAATTAAGAAAAATATTCTATTTACAATAGCATTCAAATGAATAAAATACTTAGGAATAAACTTAATCAGAGAGCTGAAAGACTTGTACACTGACAACTACAACTATTGATGAAACAAATTAAAGACACAAATAAATGAAAGGACATCCCATGTTCATGAACTGGAAGAACTAATATTTTTAAAATGTCCATACTACTCAAAGTAATTTAACAATTTAATGCTATCCCCACCTAAATCCTAATGATATTTTTTTTATAGATACAGGAAAAAAAATCTTAAAATTCATTTGGAACTACAGATGGCCCTGAATTGTGAAAGCAATCTTTTTTTTTTTGAGACAGCTATCCCCCTGGGTAGAGTGCCATGGCATTACAGCTCACAGCAACCTCCAACTCCTGGGCTCAAGTGAGTCTCTTGCCTCCGCCTCCCAAGTAGCTGGGACCACAGGCACCCGCCACAACGCCCGGCTATTTTTTTTGGTTGCAGCCGTCATTGTTGTTTGGCGGGTCCAGGCTGGGGATTCGAACCCTCCACCTTAGGTGTACATGGCTGGCGCCTTAGCCGGTTGAGCTATAGGCGCCGAGCCTGTGAAAGCAATCTTGAGAAAAAACAAGAATGAATGTATCACACGTTTTGATTTCAAAATACATTACCAAGATTAAAATAGTATAGCACTGACATGAAAATAGACATAAAGACCAATGAGACAGAATAAAAAGCCCAGAAATAAACATAGGCATATATATTCAAATGATCTCTGATATAGTATCTTGGGGAAATCATAATCTCTCCAACAGATGATGTTGGGAAAACTGAATATTAGATTAGATTTTTAAACTGTCAAGGAGTATTATGCAAGCATTATTGTCTGTACAACCAACAGCTAAATACAACACAATAAATCAGTTTTGAAACACAAAATTTATAAAAGTTGTTGTATGTCAATGAACTTGGGGAGTTTGGGGTGATAAGTTATTTAGCAGAGTGTGAACTAAGGAAGTATGGGAACCACAACTTTGGAGAAATCAGGCCTCAAGAGGTCTGCACATGCCTTATGAAGACAACTGGGCAAACCCATAGATCTGGGATGTACCTGCATGCCCCCTGTTAGTGAGAGAGGGCAGATGCTGCTATACCCTGTGGGTGCTGCCTGTCAAGGCCATCTGGAGTGGAGGGGCCGCCCTGCTTCACTGTGATCAGTACAGTGGTCAGAACTCTTTGAGAGTGTTCTCTCTTCTCTCCTGAGAGGAAGCAGTGAGCAACTCAGCAGTATGCAAACAACAGAGATCTGTGTCCTGCCTTGAATAACTCTCTTGAGCAGGAAGACTGACCATGGTGGTATTAGGAGTGTCTTCTGAGATGTGGCAAATGGAGATGGCAAACTGCCCACAATAGGCATGTCCTCAGTTGGAGGAGGAGCTATCTTCCTTCAGATACGATAGTCCAGTAAGACCTGGTCCCAATGTAGTGTGAGTACATCAGAACAGAGTCTAAGAAGTGAGTCTTTCAGAGTGTCTCATCATCTACTCGAAGGAAACTTTGGCTGCTTCTCTTAAGCAAGTTTCTGCTTTTCAGAACACTGCAGGGGGAGGTACTGGCTGCCTTGTGTGTGTAACTAGCACAAAATAAAAATGTCAGACCCCTAGTTCAAAACGTGTTAAGAATCTCAAGATGACACTGTTACATCATTAATCCAAGTCTTGTAAGGGCTGAGACCCAGCAGACTGCACAGGTCACAAGCCCAGGGCCCTAAGTGGACAGGTTCTCAGTACAGCCAAGCAAGAAGAAGAATACTGGCATTCTATCCCGGGGTCTTCTCAAATGTGAGTGATTAACAGAGTCCTGTGCAGAACAGTGAATTAATGAGTTGCCTAGGCACCCACAAAGGAGAATCTGATAGGAAAGGTGGGCGGTAAAGAGTAGCCCACCAATTTAACTTGCCAGGTGATTCTGCTGTACAGACAGGTTTGGCAGTCAGGGTTATATAGGACACCTGCTCATTTTCTTATTTAAAAATAACTCATGCTAATTTATTTCAGAGGGATTTTGAAGAGGCTTGTCTTGTCATCTCACATTGTTCAATGTCCACCTCTTTAATACTAAATGTAGATTATTATGGTAATTATAGTATATCACTATGCAAGCATTGGACTTAGGGAATCTAAATATTGTTTCGAATTCTGCACTTCGCTTTTCAATCCGTTCTTGCTGGTAAATTGACTCCTGCTGAAATATCCGTTTTTTTTTTTTGATCTCTGCTCTTTAGAGTTTCCAAAATATTTTCATAATATTCTTTCATAACACCGTTTGAAAGTCTTAGATGATCCATTAGGTTCATAAAATATTTATAAAGAAGTAAATCTTAAATGCCTGCAGTGTAAAAACTGGCATACAGAAGAATACTTAGCGTTATGCCTGGTAACTGATCGACTTCAAATTAGCAAAGGCATAACGTTTAGTTTTGGGATTTTAAAATAGATTTTTATTATTTTTAATGCCTTTGTGACTAATATAATCCTTTACACCACATTTGAACAGAGTAGCAGTGAATCGGAGTATCAAAGATTCCTGTGCATAGCAAGTTGAGCAGATGTGGAGAGGCTCAGACATTCACACTGAGATGTGGAACAATGGGAGGTTCGCACAGTGGTTAATGAGTCTTTGAGACCATTGATTAAGCTGTCTACTAAATAGACTAGTATATAATGTACTCCCGTATCTATAGGCATCAGTTCTGACATTTTCTCATTTCCTTCATTTGGAAATAGGAAACAGATAAGAGTAAATCATAATTTCCCAGCCCTTGCTTTCCAACACAAAGGGTGATTTTTCAAAATAAATGGATTGTCAGGTAGCTGTTGTTCCATGAGCAACTCTCTAACTACGTTAAGGTGCGTTTCAATTCCCCTTAGGGCTATTCTATTTACTTTCCCTGTAAAAGAATGAAGGGGAGTGAGGGTTATACTGAGCAATTGCTTCACAGACCTCTCCCAAGTGCAAGGTCCAAGTGTGTTTCCTGCCATCTGTTTCAGTCCATCTCCTGGTGCTTATTAGGAAGCTGGCAGCCTTGGGCAGACGGAGAAAACTGGCAGGACTTCTTGTTGATTTGTAAAAAGCAGCCCAATTTGTTAAATTTGCCAAGCAAGTCCCCCGTGGTAAAGAAACAAGACCATTGAAAATCTTCGTGAAGGAAAGTCTTTCATAATACCAGGACCAGAGCTGAAACTGAGAAGACTGCTAATATGGTGGGTCCCCAGAAACCCAGCAAGGTCCCCAGCCTGACTGTGTTAATGTGTTATTGCCCCTGTGACACACATTCAGTGGCAAGTGCTGATCTCTATCTCCAAACCTTGCCCTAGAGAAATGGCTGGGAAATGTGAATCTCTCGTGTTCTTTTTGCCCAGAGAACCCCAGATTCCTAGGGGAAGTGTCCCATCAGATACATGTTTCAGAACCTGTCAAGTAGCAGAAGGGTTCAGTCTTTCCCTGCAACCTGTTCCATGGTTTCCAGTCTTTACCAGTTGGGAATTTTTGCTGTTTGCCTGTGACTTTCCCACACACTGAGACCAGGGAGCAGCTGGATCTCTGTATAGAGAGATCAATGCTGTTCCACTGACATCTATCTCAACTCAGAGGAAGGAAAGGGAAGGAGACTTCTGACACAAACATTCCTGAGGAAGAAATGGAGGAAAAGACACTTCCTTCAAACTACAAATATAGCTGCAGAGTATTGCCAATGAGATAAGGGATTTATCATGTGAACATCTATCTAACCTTCTAGAGCTTACATGTTTTGTTAATTGTTGTTGAAAATACACCCAGAGTGCAGAGGTAGAATTTCTTGGATTAGTTCAGCAGCAGCCTCACTGTCTACAGGGCAAGGATCGTAATTACAGATCTCCCAGATTTTATTTTTAAACCTGAACATTTGCAAAACCACGATGGGTTTCTGAAGTCCCCTAGATGAGACACCAACATTGCTGTGCATCGCTCAAATACAATGTGTCTTTGTCAAAGTCTTGTTACAGATCAGCTGCCCTGAGTCTTTCATTCCTCAGGTGCCATAAGCCTGCCAGGCAGTAAGCAGGACCAGCTGCCTTGATGTATTCACTTTGAGTGTCTCCAGACTTCTGCTGCTGGTGAGACCTCCTCCCCGGTGTGCACAGTCTCCATATGCTCTGTGATCTGGGTTTCCTCAGCCACTCCAAACTCAAACCCCCTAGAATCAAGTCCATCATTGCTCACAACTTCTACTCTTTAGTTACCATCAGAACAGGTTGCGGGGGAAAAACTGAACCCTTCTGCCACTTGAAAGGTTCTGAAACGTGTATTTGACCAGGAAACTTCCCAGAGGAATCTGGGGTTCTCTGGACAAAAAAGAACATGGGAGAGTCACAGTCACAACCATTTTTCTAGGACAAAGTTTGGAGACAGGGAGACAGAATCCAGGCTGCAGGTTGTGATCAGCCTTTGCCACTTAATGTGTGTCACTGGGGCAATAACATGTTAACACAGGCAAGGCTGGGGACCTTGCTGGCTTTCTGGGGACCCACAATATTCGTAGTCTTCTCACTTTAAGCTGTCATGAACCATCATCATATAAGCTCATTTTTCCAATTCCCTATGTTCTACCTGAACTCCCTCTAGCCCTCCCTCTCCAAACTTTCCACTTAACACTCTTGGTAGGTTAAAAACAAATTCTTCCAAATCCTCCATTGCTCTACTAAACATTCTCTTAAGTTTTTTTTTTTGTTGTTGTTCTCGCAGAAACTTAGCTGTTCCCTGCAAACTCTTCTCCCTAAGTCCTCTAGAAAAAATTTCTTATCTTTCTCTACCCTCATGCTCCAAGGTCAGCATGTGGGGTTGACTTGCTTCCCGTTTCTTTTTATTGCTTCCAGACTCTTTTTTCAAATACACAAGCTCCTTTACAGCATTCATCATGAGACTTTATATACCATGTAATCTTGTGAGTGTGCCCTGCCAGCTCCCAGCCAGTGTGTACTGGAAAATGGTGATCTCTGACGTCTGGATAAAGGACTCATCAAGTACTCTGGCCCCTCCAGTCTTTGAACTACTTCTTTGCAGTGAACTTTTTATATATCTTACCTCTCACAGGTTGTGATCCAGATCTGGTCATCACCAAGGGCTGTATTGCCTCTGAAATCTTGATTTCACTTACCAAGAGAACTCTGGACTCCCACCGCTTCCTTCAGAACATTGGTTCTCCTGTGCTCATTCCAGCAATCCTCACTGAGACTTCAGATCTGTCAACTCGATTGTTTTTCACTATTCAGTATCATCTTTTCTTTCCTCACTTCTGTATTTTAGAAAGTCTTCTTCAATCCTGTGCATAGTTTCTGCTATGTCCCTAGTTACTGTTGCAAATTTTGCAAAAGAATTGTATAAAGTCTCCTTTTTCATGTCATCACCTTCTGGTGTCACTGCTTTTCACTCCAATCAGGACTTTGTCCTCATCACTACATTCAAAGTAGCTTTAACAAAGTCTTCAATTTTTGCCAAAGCCAATGGTCAAGTCTTTGTTTTCATCTAAACTGATTTCTCGGTTGTATTAATTATAGACATTCTTTTGAAAAAGCACTGTATCCTGCTAGAGTCTGTGATCCAATATTCTTCTGATATTTCTTATACCTCACTGGTTACTTCTCAAATTATTTGCTGACACTTGTCAAAAATAAAATAAAATAAAACTTGATCCTTATCACTCTCTTTATGTTACACTTTTATTCTAAGTGTTATCAGCCTGTCCCATTGACTTAAATATCAATGAATTTCAAATGTACTGTCTAGCCTGGGCGCCTCTTTATGAGTCTGATTTATTTATACACCTGCTTACTTGAAATTCTTTTCTCATGCCACACGAAACATGCTCAACACAGAAGAAGTGTTAATTTTCTATCAATATTTTCTCTATCCTAAGACTCCATTTCAATAAGTAATCCTGCTCATTCTGTGTTGAAAAATAATCTAGATGTGATTTCACTTTTTCTTCCCATTTATATCTGATCTATAGTCTACCAGTACTCCTAAAATATATGCCAAAATACGACCAGTGTACCATTACTATGACAACTTCAGTGCAAGCCACACCCATATTAAGACAGCTGCCTTAGCAGCTTAACCTCTCCCCTGCCTTTGCTAGCCTAGCCCTTTACCTCCAAAGTCCATTCCCAGCTCTGCAGATTTTCTTTCAAGTATAATGATGTAATGTTATATTTAATACCCTCCAACACTTTTAGCTAGAAAGCAGGAAAAATTTAATTTGTACTAGGGTCCTAACCCCATTTTCTTCCATTCTACCCAGAATTCATTATATTTTAGTGACAGCTCCCTAAAAAGCTGTCTCTTGAACATGCCAATGCCATTCCTATCTCAGGGTCCACCTCAGTGCTGACCTTTTCTTATATTATCTTCTTAATAATCTTTCTAGGGCTGTCTCTTGCTTGTAATCCAAGTCTCTATTCAAACAGCGTCTTTTCAGAAAGACCTTCCCTGACCACTCTAGTTAAAGCAGACATTTGCTTTCCAGTAATTCTCTATCACATTACCATTATCTCATCCATCACTTTTATCATCACTTACAGTAATATTTTTATTCCATATGTGTTTATTCATTGTCCACTGGTACCTCTTACTATGTAGTCCTTTAAGAATTTACCTGGTTAATTGCTTTTCTTCAAGACATGCAAATAGTGCCTGGCATACAATCAATAATAATACAGACTGACACTTTTATAGTATTTTTACGTGCCAGGCAATTCTCTAAGTACCTTTCACAAATTTGAATCATTTATTTTTATTTCAAAATATTAAGGTACAAACTCTTTTTATTAACATGGATACCTTTTATAATGCTTAAATAGAGCTTTTACTATGTATTGCACCCATCACCCAAATAGTGTTCATGTACCTGATAGGTAGGTTTTTCTCCCTCTTTCTTACAACCCCCCCCCACTCCCTTTCTTGACTCTCAATGACCTTTCCATTTCTCTGTGCCCATTTTAGCCCATTGGTTAGTCTCCAATTATTAGAGAGTATATGTGGTGTTTGTTTTCTCATTTCCAAGATACCTCACTTAGGATAGTGGTCTCCACCCCAGTTGCTTCAAAAGACATTATTGCATTCCTTTTTATGGCTAAGTGGTAGTCTATGGGGTGTTTGTGTATGTGTGTGTCTGTTTACACATATATTTTGTTAACCCTTTCATGAATTGATGGGCACTTAGGTTGATTCCATATCTTTGCAAATTGTGAATTATGTTGTGATAAACATTCGAATGCAGGTGTCTTTTGATAAAATGGCCTCTGAACCATTTATTTTTCACAGCTCTATGATATATCCATTGTTATTTTACAGTAAGAAAAATGCACTAGTTCATACAGCAAGAGGCAAGATTCAGACCAGGTAGTCTCTCCAGTCTGCCCACATGCCCTCTGACTAGAGCTCTACAACATATCTCAGTGATGAAGGCATTAAACTCTGTAAATGCAGTTCAGTATTATTGTAGAATAGCATTCCTCAAAGTTTCTGTCTTGGGACACTCTTACAGTCTTATGAAATTATCGAGAGACCACCCCACAAGTTTTCATTTATATACGTCATATTCCTTACTAGTTGTCATTTTAGAAAATAAAACTAAGAAATAAATATTTCTTCATTAGTTCATTTCAACATAGTAACACTATTAAATATTACTATAAATAACATTTTAGTGAAAATTGTATCGATAAAATCAAATAAAAATATAATGAGAAGAATGGCATCATTTTATATTTTGGAACTTCCTTTAATGTCTGGCTTCATAGAATCCAGTTGGACTCTATATCTGCTTCTGTGTTCAATGTTTTGTAATAACACACACCACACACCTTCTAGCCTTGAGAATAAATCACTGTACACCAGGGCAGCATCAGTGGCTCAAAGGAGTAGGGCGCTAGCCCCATATGCTAGAGGTGATGGGTTCAAACCCAGCCCCAGCCAAAAACTGCAAAAAAAAAAACAAAAAAAAAAACATTGTACACCTAGGAGAGAGTCAAAAAGAAAGAAGAAAATGATATCTTAATATTGTTACAGAGCTTTGACACAAAAGATCACACTTTGAGAACTGTTGTTTTGAATTAAATTTGTATATCAAACTTCTGTTTTATAACCTTCAGGTGCTGTCATTAAGGTAAAGAAATAACTTGCATATTTTTTTGGCCTGCATTTATGTTCACTCTATCCATTTTGATTATTTTTTCAAGTTCAGTTGTTCCTGTTTGCTGAGGTCATTTTTAAATAGCTGTTAAATGTTATTAAATTAAATGCTTTTAAAACAATCTCAGCCAGTTCTAGTGGCTCACACCTGTAATCTCAGCATTTTGGGAGGTCCCAGCAAGGAGATCACTTGAGGCCAGAAGTTTGAAGCCAGCCTGGGCAATATAGCAAGACCCTGTCTCTATAAATCTTTTTTTAAATTTCAGAATATCACGGGGATCCGAATGTTTTCATTATGTAAATTGCTTTCATACAGTTTGAGTCAAGGTTATAAGTGTGCCCGTCACTCAGATAGTGTGCACTGTGCTCATTAGAAGAGAATTTACCCATCTCCTTCCTCTCCCATTTGCTTGGTTTCCAATGAATGTTATTTCCATATATGCAAGAGTGTTGATTGATTAGTTCCAATTTAATAGTGCGTTCACATGGTGCTTGTTTTTTCATTCTGGTGACACTTCACTTGGAAGAATGGTGTCCAGTTCCATCCAGTTAATACAATTTTTTTTTTTTTTAAATTAGCTGGGTATAGTGGAATGTGCTTGTAGTCCTAGTTACTCAGCAGGCTGAAGTAGAAGGATTGTTAGAGCCCAGAAATTTTGAGTATAAAGTAAGCTATGACCACTACACTGTACTCCAGCCTAGGAGACAAAGCAAGACCCCTGTCAGAAAGAAAGAGAGAAAAAGGGAAAGAGAGAGAGAAAAAAAAGAAAAAAAGAAAGAAGGCCTTAATACTTGAAGTTGCTGAAAGACGAAATAAACCTTAACCGGAATTCACTCATTCACCCATTCAGCAAATTCTTTTATCAGGTACCTGGCTCTGTTTTAGGTTTTGAGCTACATCTATGAACAAAAATAGACAAAAGTCCCTGCCGTAAGTGAGAGACGCACACAGTAAAGGGAAAAAATATATGCATATATATTTTATGTTCATAGATGATAAGTGCTGTGGAAAAAGACAAATTGGAGCCTGGTAAGGAAGACACAATGTGCATTTTTGTGGGAAGTTGAAATTTCACCCTGGAGTATAAGAGTCCTTTCGAGAAGGTAACAACTACATAAAGGCTAGAAGAAGGTTCAGCAGTTACCTGTGCAGATATCTGAGGGAAGAATGTTCCATGGAGAAGGAGAAGCAGAGAAGGGTTCAGAAGTAGAGCATACACCTAGGGACTGGGGCACAGTGGTGGGACCTGTGCACTGGAGCACAGTGGGACAGGGGGAAGTATCCTCATGGAGTCTGAGCTACAGGCCACCCGATCATGTACATCACAGATGTTGTCAGTTCCAGTCTTGGTTATGAACTTGAGCTTCAAGAACTTGCACAAATTGTGTAATTAAGGGAGCGGTAGTATCTTTGATTGTAAAATTAAGAAATTGCACTGGATAATTCCCACAGATTCTATAATTCTGTAATTCTAAGGCATTTCTAAGACATGCATTCTAAGACATGCAAATAAAAAAGTGCAGGGCAACTATCAAAAACTAAAATTGCCAAGCATAAAACTGACATTTCAAGGAGACTATATTTCAGTGAGTATAAATTTTAAAATGTGCAAATCAGAAAGTTAGCAAGTGATGGCCCAGGAATCTGAATAGTTAAAAAAAAATAAAGTCAAGTCTGTACACAGAAAGCAAATAAATAACAGATCAAACTCAGAACATTGGCTGATTTTAGCCCAGGTGAGTATTCTTGTTTGGGATAAGTCCTTCTCTGCCTGGGTTAAAGCTACTGGTGCAGCTATGAGGACCCATCTTTTTGTTTTTACCATCCATAGAATCTTATGTCCCAATTTGTATTTTAAAATATAATGTTATGTCTTAAAAAAACTAAGGGCTGAATAATACTAGGTATTTTTTTAAAAATGAATTTAAAGTCATGTTTATTGGTTAAGCCTTAACTGGCCTCTGAAATAGCAGATTGTTGGCAAACTATTACGTTTTCATCAGGCAAGTCAGACAAGACTCTTGGGTCAGAAAAAAAAAATCTATAAAGAGGATACACAAATGGATTTATTATTAATGATCACTGTGATTAATGATTGCTTTTAGATGCCTTGGCTTAAAGACCCAACTGAAGTGAGGATATATTAGCATGTTGGCTTCAGAAAAGGCTTGAGGAGCCTTTGAAATAACTGGTCTACACCAGCCATTTTTCTATGGGGCTTTTCTGGTAATTACTTAAAGATTAAGGGATAAAGTATGTTATTTAGTGTCCTTTCCTTTCTAGTCCTGGTTCTAAGAATTCTAAAGCCTGAGTTCAAGAGTCAGTGCTAACTCAAAAGAACGAGAAGGTTATCCAGTGTTGGTTTCTAAGTGTACCTTGTGAAAGGTGGGCCTCAAGGCATAGCTGCCCAACCTGGGAGGGATGATGGCTCCCACTCAGGGCTGGAGTCAAAGTGAATCCAGTAGGCTGCTGAACAAATTCCCAGCACCACTTTCCAAGCACATTTTTTTTTTTTTTTTTGGTTGGGGCTGGGTTTGAACCCACTACCTCCGGCATCTGGGGCCGGCACCCTACTCCTTTGAGCCACAGGCACTGCCCCTTTCCAAGCACTTTTAACTTTTACTAGCACACTATTATCTTCACATGCTTCTTGAAGCATCATTTGACTAAATGCTTTTGGCCCAGATCAGTGAGTGCTTATGTTTGAGACAAGAACTTTTCTCCCTGGGTAAAGTTATTAGTAGATTCCCATTGACTCCTTAGTCCTGAAATAACTAAAGATAATTTTGACTCAGTCTATTTTTATATTGATATCTCCTCTGTGTCTGGTCCCTCATGGTATCATAAAATACTATATCAATAAAAATAATCAAGTAGGTTGTAGAGAAACTCAAATTCTAGACATGTGCTGTTCAATCCAATAGGCACTACCTACGTTTGACTAACGAATGCTTGATACGTGGTTAGTTCAAATTAAAGTGTACCATAACCACAAAATGCACCCTGGATTTTGAGACACAGTATAAAAAATTACAAAAAATATTTTATTGATAATCTTATACTTATATTCTCTTGAAATTATATTTTGGATAAAATAGGGATATATTAAAATTGATATTCTCCTTTCTTTTTACTTGTTAAAAGATGGCCACTAGAAAATTTTATTTATTTATTTTTTTATTTTTTATTAAGTCAAATACACATAGATCATGAATACAGTCATGCATAGGTGAGGTACAATGTGCTGATTTTTTTTTTTTATACAATCTGCTGTGGTTGCATTAAACCAATCAACATAGCTTTCACCTCATTTACTTGATTATTGTACCAAAACATCTCTGTTCTACACGTCACAGATTTGACTTGTACCCTTGTCATATGCTCCATAGGTGTGATCCCACCCACCTTTTCCCCTCCCTCTGTGAAAATTTTAAATGACATAAGTGGCTCACATTATATTTCTGTTGGACAGCATTGCTCTAGAGGAAAAATATTACCATAAACTTTTAAGTGAGATTACAAACTAGATTATGCAAAATGCTTTAACTGAGACTTTTTTTTTAATGCAATGGAAGACTAGGAAATGGTCCAGGAGTCATGGAATGGAACAGAAAGGATTTGCTCTGTGCTCTAAAGTATGGGGAAATCTGAATATTACACAACTATCGGTACTCTTTGAAGTCTTAAATCATTTGCTTCAGCCAGTCCTCTTTACATTGAGCAGCCACTGTCCTTCTCCCTTTAACACATTACAAAATTTTCTCTTGTCTAACGAAGCTTAAAAGAAACTCTTTTAGTTAAGAACCTAAAAATAGGGTCTCTGCAGCTATTTATAATGAGGAACGTTTGCGCTTCCTCCTTCTGCATTGATCATTTGGCTCTCAATTAACCATAAAATTCAGCTGAGACCACTCACGCTTAAATCCTACTCTGCTGCAGCAACTTTCCCTAGTAATTCTAGCCAACTCACCATTTGGACCAGTCATGTTAGCACTATTGGTAACCACCTTAAAAATGTACCGTAAACCCTGGAATTCACAATTGCTAGGCTTCACTTCATTTCCTAAAACGTATATTTTGATCCTCTGAAATTGAACAATTTGATGAAAATTGCTACCTTGTCACAGCAAAGGGATTATTAGAAAGTCAAGATCCTGCTTTTCTGTTGACCTTCTCTCCCCCCAGCGCCTTCACCCCTGCCAGGCCCTGAAGCTCATTGAAGCCAAAACCTGGCAGATTTGTATGTGTGAAAATAAGAAAGCCCTAGGCATTCATGATACCACGAGCTAAATAATTTCTAATCCTAGGGGAACAGGAGGATCTGGCTCTAAAGCAGATAGATATTCAGCACAGGTAGGCTGACGTAGTAAAGTCCAAGATAGACTTTCTCACACAGAATACTTTTAAGGCTTCCATGACAGGCCACACGTATGATCCAGGTTTTTTCAACATAGGCATTCTACTCATTAATCTCTGGTCAGAGGTAGTAATCCACAGCACCTATTTGCTTCAATCTCATTAAGAAATTTCAGATAACTTAGAGTTAGTGTCTCATCGTACCATCCACCAAAGAGAGAGAACGAGGGCCAGAGAACATATTCACTTTGATCTCCTGTGGTTCACTTGAGTTTTCAGATTCTAGTTCCAAACTGTGGTTTTGCTTCTTCCCTTTCCTCTCTAATTTCTGATCAACAAATATCAGTAGCTTTATTTCATGTGGATTTATCCCCACCCTCAACCTGTATACCACCCTCTTTACTCCAGGGCCTGGCATCCCATCCCCAAAGAGACCACTGATCTCAAAATAAGTCAGCCATTTTGAAATGCAAGAGTCTCCATGTATGCAGGTATATTATTTATAAGTGTAGAATTCTTTCTTCTTTTTTAAAATTTCAGACTATTACAGGGGTACATACATCTTGGTTAACATAGTTTACTTTTGCATATTTTAAGTCAACGTTGTATGTGTGCTCTTCACCTAGAATGTGTGTCTTATACCAGTTAAGTGTGAATTAACCTAACTCCTCTCTCTCCTTCCACCTACTTGATTCCTATTGAGTTTTACTTCCATATATGCAAATAAGTGCTAATCAATTAGTTCCAATTTAATGTATGTGGGTGTTTGTTTTACCATTCTTGTGATACTTCGCAGAGAAGAATGGTCTCCAGTGCCATCCAGGTTGTTACCAGAGATACTGGATTATCATTTTTTATGGCTGAGTAGTACTCTATGGTGTGCATATACCACATTTTATTAATCTAGTCATGTATTGGCACTGGGGTGGTTCACACATCTTTTCACTTGGGAGTTGTGTTGCTATAAACATTTGGGTGTAAATATATTTTTGATAAAATGTCTTTTTTTCCCTTTGGGTAAATACCCAATAGTGGGATAGCTGGATCAAATGGAAGGGTTACTTTTAGTTCTTTGAGTTATTTCCATACAACTTTCCAGTCTCATAAAGAGTATAAGTGTTCCTATCTCTCCCCATCCATGCCAGCATCTCTTGTTTTGGGACTTTTTGCTAAGAGCCATTCTCACTGGAGTTGGGTGATATATCATCAGGAGTTTAATTTTCATTTCCCTGATGATTAGAGACATTGAACATCTTCTTCATGTGTTTGTTGGCCATCAGGCTATCTTCACTTGAAAAGTTTCTGTTCAGTCTTTTGCCCACTTTCACAGGGTTGTTTGATTTTTTGCTTGCTGATTTGCCTGACTTCTTTGTAGTTTCTGGTTCTTAGCCCCTTACAGGATATGTAGCATATGAATATTTCTCTCATTCTGTAGGTTGTCCATTTTTTCTAATGTCTATTTTCTCTGCCTGTATAGAAGCTTTTTAATTTGACCAAGTCCCCTTTATTTATTTTTGTCATTGTTGTGGTTGCTCTATGGGGTCTTCTCTATACATTCTTTGCCTAGGCTGATGTCTGTAAAAGTTTTTACAACATTTTTTACGGAATTGTTACAGTTTCATGCCTTAGGTTTAAGTGAATTAATTCATCGTGAATTAATTTTGGTGAGTGGTGAGAGCTGTGGGTCCTGTTTCAGTCTTTTCCATGTGGCTATCCAGTTTTCCCAGCTTCATTTATTGAGTATGGATTATTTCACCTAGTATAAGTATTTATCTGCTTGGCCAAAAATCAGAGGGGAATATGATGATGGTTTCATCTCTGGGTTCTCCGTTCTGATCCATAGGCCTGTCTCTGTGTTTGTGCCAGTACCAGGCTGTTTTGGTTACTATAGCCATTTTTCACAGACCTAGAAAAAATAATTCTATGCTTTATATGGAACCACAAAAAAACCCAATGGCCAGTATAACCATATATAATAAGAACAAAGTGAGAGGAATCACTTTACCAGACTTCGAGTTATACGATGGGTGTGAAATATTAATCAAGTAACAAAATACAGAAAGCCTCAGTAGGGCCCACCCTGTTGAAAAAATCATTTTTGAGATAGACACTGTGTGGCAATGTAGAACTAGTTGGAGGGAGGTGGAAAGAAGCATCTACTGAGAGCCTTACTTTGTGCCAGAATTTGCCAATGCATACATCTGTATGCTATCAATTTGGAGATGAAATCTCCGAAAGATTAAATATATATCACACTGCAAGTAAATGGGAATAGGCTTTAAAGATGGTTCTATTTAATTCTTAACCACACTCTTTTTTTTTATCATCTGTTAATGTATTAAAACACATATCTGTGTATTTTTGGAAAATGTCTTCAGAAAAAGTTATAGGGAGGAAAAAATGGTAAAGGAAGAACTTAGGCATCCCCTGGGACCTCATGTTCTTAGGCTCGGCGCGGAGATCAAGTGGTGATTTCCCTCATTTCACAACAGCCCTTGGAAGTGCAGGTGATGACATCATGGATATCTTCCATCTCCACGCTCTGGTTTGAATTTGTTCTCACTTGAGGCCAAGATTAGGTCAAATTTCCAGTCTTCAGACTTTCCATTTTTAGCAATAAAGACCAACTTTTACAATGTCTGTTTTGTTCACACCCTTTTCTGAGGAGATACAATACCTAGCACATATGGAAAACAAAAATTTCTTAAACTTACTGATTAAATGAAACAAAAACACTCATACGTTTAGGCACCATATATTAATTTATTGGTTTGGATTCCTTAGAGTTGTTCAGGTAAACTTTTTACTAGGCCTTAGTACATGCCTAAGTCAGAGTACAAGTAGAATTAACTTCATCGCTCCTTTTCAACACACCACAGGTATGTGGCTACATCAACAGACGTAACTTATAGTTATTTAACATGTGTGGCTTCCATGTAAACTGCATTTTTGGCAACTAAACAACATAAGCTGGGCAACATACATTTCTATCAGATGATTACTTATATTTTATTAGAATTCTTCCTGATTAATGATGTTAAGGGGGGTAGAATGGAAACTGAATTGTAAAATAGCAACACAAGCACCTAAAACTTACAGAAAATATCCCTACTATATCACTCTAATTTCAATTTAATTTTCTTGTTTTATAGATGAGAAAATTAAATCCCATATCATCATTGGTTTAACATCCTCTAATTACCCAGGGCTGAAAGTTAAAGTAGACCTTAATTCCCAGAGGATTATCCCTTAATCTCATGTCCTGTGATTTTGGAGGAAATAGTAGTCTCCCTGAGGACAGGCATTGGGTTTTCTACAATATGTAACTTATTTCTAGCATAGCGTGGGCATTGAATTCATGTTTTCAAACTGAATGGAGTTCTTGTCCGTGACTTTATTTGTAAATACACAGGCAAATTTATACAGTGAAATTACCTTTCCATAATCAGTTTATTATTTTAACATTAATTTCTCACCATTATAATACTATCAAAAACCCTTTGTAAATGAAGATTTTTTTACTTTAAAAATAAACCAATATATAATACAGGATTTAGTTTTAAGAACACTATTGTACAGAACATTAAATAAAAGTGAGTACTACCCTGTCAGTTCAAAATTTAATATCATACAATTGCCTTTAAATGATACTATTATAAAACTGTTGCTTTACTGGGCCTTTAGGAATTAATCATGGTCCCGAAAATAAACTGAACTGTTCCTTGTCCTTGGCCTCCATTTTAGGTCTGAAATGGCATTTCTGTATTCAGTCATCTTTTTTATTGAGTAAACTTGTCTACCATCCAGGAATTACTTTGGGGAAAGAGAGTCTACCCATAAAGTTGACTTTCTTTTTTTCTCAGAAGAGGGGAAATTGGGTTATCCAAACCACTGCTGTTTCCATCCAGACTGGCCCTTCTTTCCCTTTGAAGTGCTCTTTGGGTTCGCCTTTTTCTAGCGTGGATCTTCTTGTGGAGAATGAGCCTGAGTGCTGTCAAAACAATGACTCTTTGAGAGGTCAAACAAACTGGCAGCAACCTGTAAGCAAAAAGACGGTAAACTCATATACTGCTGAAATGCAAAGTTATAGGTAAGTGGAAAGTTTGAGTTCTGTGTGTGGTTCAGGCCAGCTAACTGAAGGTAATGTCAGCATATCCATGCAAATACGAGCCCAAGAGTTGATGTGGGCTAGTAAGATGGAGGTTATTTTCTAAAGGGAAACATCTACATTCTTAAAATCAATTCCCAGCTAGTTTGAACACTACCAGGTTGCTATGTATTCTTCCAGAGCATGTAGTAAGTTTTTTAAAAAGCTTTTTAAGCCATAAATATACCAGCATGATATTTTGTCATATAATTAATTTCTATTGAGATGAAATTTGTAAATAGATTTTAAAGGTGAGAAAAAACATTGTTTGCTGTTTTGAAAAATTAGCTATGTTTAGGAATTTTGAAGACTGTTTTTGGGAGAAATTTATAGTTAAATATTACCTCATTTTTCTCTTCTGGAAATGAGATAATAAAATCTTTCTTTCTTTTTTTTTTTTGTAGAGACAGAGTCTCACTTTTTCACCCTTGGTAGAGTGCAGCGGAGTGGCTCCAGCAACCTCCAACTCCCGGGCTTAGGCGATTCTTCTGCCTCAGCCTCCCAAGTAGCTGGGACTACAGGCGCCCGCCACAACGCCCAGCTATTTTTTGTTGCAGTTTGGCTGGGGCTGGGTTTGAACCCGCCACCCTTGGTATATGGGGCCGGCGCCCTACTCACTGAGCCACAGGCGCCTCCCATAATAAAATCTTAATTATAAAATCGTAATTGTAAAACCTTCAGCATTTGGAGCAGTGTTTTGCGTGGTGAGCCCTGGATTTTTGTTAGTTTTTACTCTTCCTCCATCTCTTCTCCATTTTATGGCTGTATTGATTATGAAACTCTTAAGGCAGTTCCTTGTACATAGTTTAAGTTGTTTCATATTTTAAAGTAAAATAACTTATACATACTGAGTTTAAGTTGTCGCCTATTTTAAAGTAAAAACATTTGGAAGTGCAGGTAAATAACCACATACATACACATTCACGTGAATGTTTTGTTGTTAATTGATTAGCAACTGGTGACTCAGTGGGATTCATAGTGAGTTTTCATAGAATTTTCTTTTTCCAGGGCCAAGTTTACCAATCCTCTCAACTCACATTGAGTCCACTTAACCAGCATTACTCCACTAATAGAACAGAGAAGGGAACAGTCCACTCAACAGCGGCAATAGGAAGTGGCCTAAGGAACAGGTCCTATCTTCTTCAGTGGCTCTGAAGGCAGAGCCTACTGTTGGAAACTTGGGGTGTTTGGGAGTAAACTCAAAAATTTTAAAGCCTCTTCCTCCAAAAAAGATGCACACATACCACACATATCCTTTTTTCTCTCTCTGTCTCTTTCTCTCTCACTCTCATTCACACTCACATACAAACATACACACACAGTTACACCAAAGTTCATATGTGTGCACTGAAGGAGATAAAGCATGCAGGTAGGTGCGACTGTATACTGGGAAAGGATCATCTCTTACCCTTTCTTCCCAATTCTTTCTCTTCTCTGAACCTTTCCACTCACTTTGTTCATTATTTACAGACTCTAATTTTACCCTTAGAAATTCTGATAAAAATAATTTTTAATAAGTGAAATTTCATCTTGGTGTGTTGTCATCTTTATAGGAAGAGTTACGGAGAAATTAGGACCTGGTGATAGCAACCTTTAAATAAAAAAGAACGAACAGAATTCAGATTCCTCAATATGGGGAGCTATATTGAGGCAAGAGTGGTGTTTATGTGATTCCCCATTTCAAACCTTGCATACAATGACCTACTTCTCTTATGTGTAAGATCGGTTTGCAACCAATTGAGAAGACTCTAAAGCCAGCCTTGCCAACTGGGCCGTGTTACTAAGCATGCATTCAGGATGGGGAAAACTTTTGGCTCTGGTATGATATAAGATTAAATCAATACCTTTTTGATTCTGCCAAGATACATTTAATCAGAAGTGACGGTGTGCACTTTTCACCTGGTATTTTCAGCTCCCTACAGCCACGGAGTCTCCTCTTGCTAATAATGGCTATTATGGTGAAGGCTTTGTGATCAGGGATGTGAGCTCAGGGAGCGGAGGTGGTAAGACAAAAAATATATAGGGTCATGCATCTTACTTCCTCTTTCCAAATCTCAAGGTAAGCAATATTATTACTCAAGATCTCAGAAGCTTCCTTTGCTTTTCCTCTCACTAATTGCTGCCACACCATTGTAATACAGCTATTTGTCCTTTTAAAAGCTACTGCAACCTCAAGGGTGAAACACCTCCAGTGCTTTCCACAGATCATGATTTTTTTTTTCAGTTACCTCTAGTTTGCCCTACAGAGTCCAACTGTCAGGTTTTTACACAGGAACTTGCCAATAGAGACTCTAGGGACTTACATCAAGATACTAGAATGCAGCCAATCCAAAGAAATCAGATAAATAAAGGATTTTCTTATTTGTTCAAACCAAAGTTAATCATTGTCCTCAATTATTTTGAACCAGTAGCTTTCTTGTATCTTTACAATAAGTGCCATCTGGTCTATTGTAAACCATGGAATTAAGACACATTAATTTGAAGTTGTTTTCTGATTCTTGTGTGCAATGTTGGTCATTGTTATTGATCTCTTCTTTCATATTACTCAACCTATTGGGTGTTCAATGATCATGGAGTTGCCTAGATTAATAACTCCAATTAAAAATAAAAAGCACTTGCGTTTTTTCTAGTTTTTTTTTTTTTTTTTTTTGCTTGGTTAAAAGGTTTGCTTGAGGTTCCTCAGGCAATTCTGGTCTTAAAGGAGCCTGAAACTAAAGTTTTCTTTTGGCTTCTTTCTCCATATGATCTCAATTTCTTTTTTATCCTTTTTATTAATATCCATTTTGCACTTTTCTTCTCCTGAGAGCTTCTTTTCTTCCTTTTACCTCCCCTTGATTCTGTCCTTAGTTTGGCATGATAATTTTTGTAGATCAAAGAACCTTGAATTGTGCTGTGAACTACTAGTGGGAGCATTGTGATTCTTTTCCTTTACTTTCAAGGCCAAATTCAAGGCTTATGTACACATTCCTCACAGAAGAGTTTGATGGACCTGTTTTAGTACTTGCTTTCTTGGCAGACCCAAGCTGTGGGGGTAGCTTGGAGCATGGACCAAGTGAGCACCAGGTGAAGCATCAGGGACCTGGAAGACCCTAGGACACTGCCCTTCGTGACAGGTGGCTACACATGAGGGGTCAGTTTGCTAACATTTTTCCTTATAATCTTTGAATCTCTGAATCTATTTTAACTAATGAGATGAGCTAGTATTTTATTTTCTGAAAATATATTTAGCTCATTTGGGATCAACAATTTTCTCAATTTATAGAATAATCAAGGAATATTTTCTAATTTACCAGTGTGTATGCAGGTGGAATTGACAGAATATTGAAAAAAATGTCAAACTTACCTCTTTAAGTGTTAACTCCGATGCTTTCTTTGTGGGAAGATTTTTAACTATTTCTTTAATGATTATAGGATTATATAAGCTTTCTTTTTTTTCTTGCTAGTTTCAGTTATATATTTTTCTAGGAGTTTATCATTCACTTAAGTTTTCAAACAAAATAGCAAAATGCATTCTATAGTATTTGAGGCAGATTAGTTTTATTAAGGATTCAAGTCTTTCATGCAGACTCTGTATACCTTGGACATATGACTTAGTTTGGCCAACAGATGCAAGAGGAAGTTTGAAAAAAAGCACTTACACATTTCTGCAACCTTTTGTGACTCTGCCACTGCCACTGAAGTGAAGTTTAGCTTGGTAGAGAGATGTGACAAAAATGTAGAGGTGAGGGGCAGCGCCTGTGGCTCAAAGGAGTAGGGCACTGGCCCCATATGCCAGAAGTGGTGGGTTCAAACCCAGCCCCAGCCAAAAACCATAAAAAAATAAAAAACTGTAGAGGTGAATTGACCCAGCTTAGGTCAATATTTTAAATCAGTAAGACCCTGGCAAACCCACCTGAGCAAGCCCAGTCATGATCAGCCACTTACAAATCACTAAACAGAACTTCCCAGACTACCCATAGAACTGCATAGCAAATGAAAAATAAAAATAAAATAAAAATATCTTCATTAAAAAATGTCTGTGCATCTATAGTTATCAAATTGTTCATCTTTAATATTATACAATTATCTTCCCTTTTTTGCTTACTCTGTCCTGAAAAATTTGTGTATTCCTCTTTTCATAAACTTTTTCTTTGGCCAAGGCAGGTTTGAACCCTCCACCCACTGTATATGGGGCTGATGCCCTACTCACTGAGCCACAGGCACCTCCACTTTTCATAAGCTTTTTACTACATTCATATTATTTATTACATTTTTTTTCTATTTACTTCTCATTACTAGCTATGACTTTTTTTACTTTCCTGCTATTTTTTCCAATTTAAGTCAAATAGCTTTCATTCTTTTTTTTTTTTTTCTTTTTTTTGCAGTTTTTGGCTAGGGCTAAGTTTGAACCGGCCACCTCCAGCATATGGGGCCAGTGCCCTATTCCTTTGAACCACAGGTGCTGCCCAAATTTCATCCTTTTATATAAGTATTAATTAGTATAAATATAATTTTGGATGGATCCTAGTATTTATAGCATTTTTCATTATATTAATGTCTAATTATTTTTAAATTTCTTTGATTTCTTCCTTTGATCCAAAATTATTTTGATGCACAACTAATTTCCCCAATATCTAGTATTGACTCATGTATTTTTATCTTAAATGCATTGCTAAAAGAGAGCATACTTTTCATATCACTTTTTTGAAAGTCACTGAAGCCTGCAATTACCTACAGTATGATCAATTTCAATGACTGTCCAATTCTTGTTAAGAATTGTATGCACTCTCTGTAGATATCAATTAAATCTATTTTTAATTGAATTATTAGAATAACCTTTATCTTCCCATTTAGTAAGTGGCATAATATCACATCTCCAATTATGGTGATGGTTTTGTACATTGTTTCTGTTAAATTTTTTTTTTTTTTGAGACAGAGCCTCAACTGTCACCCTGGGTAGAGTGCTGTGGCATCACAGCTCATAGCAACCTTCAACTCCTGGGCTCAAGTGAGTCTCCTGCCTCAGCCTCCCAAGTAGCTGGGACTACAGGTGCCTGCCCCAACACCCTGCTATTTTTTTTGTTGCAGCTGTCATTGTTGTTTGGCAGGCCCGGGCTGGATTTGAACCTGCCAGCTCAGGTGTATGTGGCTGTCACCTTAGCCGCTTGAGCCACAGGTGCTGAGCCATTTCTGTTAAATCTCAATGATTACTACGTTAAATATTTTGAAGTTACTTTAATTTGAAAAGTTATTAGCTGTCTTAACTGAAAATTAATCACTTTATACATTGCATATCCTGCTATTGGCTTTTGACTTACAGTACATTTTTCCAGATATTAATATAAATATGTAAGGTTTCTTTCTGTTAGTATTTGCTAACTATGGAAAATTTGTTCCATTTTTTAATCTCCCATCCCTGTGATTCAGAATGTTTCTCCTTTAATTATTTATCTATTGTGTCCCTATCAATTATATAGTATTTTTGTTAATATCTCTATGTGTTTTAAATTTTAAGTTTAATCCAATTATCACGCTTGGATGTATTTGAATCATTTTACTTTTTTCTTTCTCTGTGTTTTACTTTTTTCTAATTTCTTCTCTTCCTTTGTTTTGTTGCAGGTCAATGTGGGTGGATTGCTTGAGCTTAGGAGTTGGAGACCAGCCTGAGCAAAAGTGAGATCCCTGTCTCTAAAAATAGCCAGAGGTTGTGGCAGGCACCTGAAGTCCTAGCTACTTGGGGGGCTGAGGCAAGAGGATTGCTTGAGCCCAAGAGTCTGAGGTTGCTGTGAGCTATGATGTCAGGGCACTCCACCCACTCGACCTAGGGCAACAAAGTGAGACTCTATCTCAAAAAAAAAAATGTTATTAATGTTTGGGTCTTTTACTTTCCACCTATAGATTCAAAAGTTATACTTTCCATGAAATTTGTGATAATGCATAAATATCTGGATTTTGGATATTACATAACCTATTGTTTGAAAGTATAACTAAGCATAGTAGTTATTTGCCTTACTATTTCACAGTGCCTATTCATTGATTCACAGTGTCAATCAGTAGCTCTTTTATCCTCTCCTGAAAGACGAGTACCTTAGAATATTTGCTCTCCAGTTAACCCCAATCATTTACATACTTCTGTTTACCTGAATTTGAGGTCTTTTATTATCTTTTACTTTAATACCGTTAGTCACAATTTAGTATTATTGTTCCAAACTGAAAGTATTTTTTTGCTTTTACTCTTTCTTTTTTCCACAAACCAATTTTGTGATCACTGTTCTTACATTTTAAAAGCTATCTTGTTGGGGCCTTCTACTCCTTCCTGATGTATATTTTTTAGGTCTGCAGTGATTAACTTCATTCATTTTTGTTACAACCTTATTCTTGAAAAATATTTTTGTTGGGTACATAAGTCTAAGTTAATCTTTCTTTTATCTCAGCTCTTTGAAGCAATACTTCTATGGTACTGTTGCTTTTATTCTTAATGTGAAGAAATATTAGTCATTTAATTCTAACTCCTTTTGTTGAGTTATCATTTCTTTTTGGAAACTTTTGAGGTTTCTTTGTCCTGATGCCCCACAATTTTTCTTCACAATGTCCCAATTTTAATTCTTTTTTTTAATTTGTGCTTCTTACGCTTAAAGATTTTGGTCTTTCATAATATCTGACCCTGGTTTTCCTGAGTCCCTGTTTTGGAAACTGCAGTTTGATTTACCTTAGACATTTTCATTGTATCCCGTATGTTTGTGAATGTCCATTGTATCTTTTACTTCTTTATTGTGGGATACCTTGCCTTTGGTAACGTCTTCAGATTTTTCTTCTCTAGTTCTCTAATTATCTTATGTATAATCCATTTGATTATTTTAAAGAGTACGTTTAATTATAATTATTATATTTTTCATTTTTTCAGCTTTTTTGTTCTTAAGTTCTGTTTTTTTTTCTTTTAGACGGAGCCTCAAGCTATCCCCCTGGGTAGAGTGCCATGGCATCACAGCTCACAGCAACCTCCAACTCCTGGGCTCAAGCGAGTCTCCTGCCTCAGCCTCCCAAGTAGCTGGGTGTCGTCTTCCGTCGCCCGCGAAGAAAGACAACACCGAGGAGATCTTCCAGCAGCACTTTATTGAACGGAGATCATCGCGAAGAACCCCGTATGCTCTCTCTCTTCCCGTTTTTATCCCCTC
>CAUYTI010062166.1:0-11056 GCA_963575145.1 Galago senegalensis
CCTGTGTATATACACATGTCAGTGAACGCCTCTGTAGATAATCGTCTGTAGCTACAAGCAGCAGTTCTTACTGATGTGTCCAACTCTAATCCACTTCCCCGGGGATCACTTCTCCCTCGCTTATCTGTCACTTCTCACTCCGTCAGTGAAAAACTGCCTCCCACCATCTGCCATTCAATTACTAACCTGGTCAGTTCCAGGACACACGGATAGAAGTTTCTCTGACCACTTCACCACCAGGATGGTTTCTGTGCAGGCTTCCAGCCCTTTCCCTACACACACACACACACACTCCTCTTTCCTCTCCCCTGTTCCTTCCCCAACCTCCCATCTCATCCCAACCCTGGAATTCCTGTTTATTTCTATGCAGAGCAGTTTGTTTTCCTTTGTTTCAGTCCAAACCCTAATGGCCTCATCTTCCTCACCTAACCTCCTAATAAAATAAAAACATTTTTTCCAAAAAGTTCCCTCCCTAAGAAGTACTTGGTTGAGCCTTTGAAATATCTTCTGCCCCGCCACCACCAACCACTAGACCACCAGCAATAAAACATTTTCTGGAGCCTGACCAGGACACTGTCTCTCCATAGACAGTGGGATGTGGCTGTCCCTCATAAACAGCAGCTCCTATCATCCAGGCACGTGTTCTGGCACCCTGGGCTGGAGTGGGACCCCTTTCAGGAGAGGCACCTGGCATAGAAGGTGCAGTGCAGGTAGACAGGGACAGGAATGAGCTAGTAGTTGCGGAAAGGTTGTATAAATAGATGTGTGGGTTATTTTAGAAGCTAAATAAGATACACTGTGGTTGACCATAAAGATCAAAAGGGAGAAAGATTAATCAAATAGGACTTTCATGTCATATACTGGGGTGACAGGTTCTCCTAAGGTGTTACTCAATGAAGACAGAAGGTCTTTTTCCACCCAGTGTTAGCATTTTAATGAGTTTCCTAGACTGTAATTCAAAGCTAGCAAATAGATTCCAAGTGCATGCCAACTCCAGGAGACATGTGCGGGTCACCTGAAGCTCCCAGTTAGGAAGGGCCGCTGTGTCTAGACACAGTGGGAATGTGTTGTGATGTTGGTAATGCCTGCCTGGTTGAGGCAGGATGGGAGAGGGGCTGGAGGCCCTGTGACTCTTTTTGGTTTTCATGGTTCCATCTACAAATTCCCTCCAGTTTAGGAAATTTATGGTGAACTTTGAGGACTAAAAACTACCAATAGAAGAGATAATTTTTAGCTAAAGCCTCCATATCATATCATATAGGCAATATTTTCTAGCCTAAGGCCAGTGCTGTATTATGGACTAAAATAACCAATGAGCTGGGCTAAAGCCCCCAGCAATAATTTTTTAAAATTTCCCAAGGGTTTTGCTCAGAGCTCTGTATGGAAAGGCAATACTGAATTAATCAGTTAATTATGGATAGGGTATCAGCCCCTATTAAGTCACACTTTCCAGATCTCACAATACCTTGAGGTATGGAAGCATAAGATCTTTAAACTCAGAGCTATTATTAGGTCATTTTTGTAGGAAACAGAGAAAGGCTGTCTTTTCTCCTTAAGCCTTACTTCTATCTGGATATTGCCATGGTAAATGTATTGATCTATGTTTCTACAGTATTTTGCCTTTGATCACAACTGGCACAACTATACATGGTGTATATGGATGCAGTGGGGTGGGGTGAAGTGATACAGTGAGAACATACTGGAGATGATAAAAAGAAAACAAGCTTTCCTGTTTGCATCTGGGGCTTTGGAGTTACAGCAACTAGATTTGCTTTAATTGGGTTTTCTGATGCACAACCAGTTATTTACAAAGGCACCTGGAGCATGCGAGCGGCTGGTGCAGGAGAAAACTGACACACAACAGACTACGTTCTCACGTCCTCCACTGCCAGGGCCACAGTCAAGGACAAGGTGGGGTGTGACTGAATTGAGTTACAAATGGGAGGAGGTAATCAGTCATGAAAACACCCCCAGCCTATAAGGTAATAAAACTCATAAAAGAGCTGAAGACAATTTGAGAGACATTTTGAGAAGGTGATCATTTCGAAGGACATTTCATTGAGACATATGTGCAAAAGTCAGCTCCTTCACTGTTATACTTTATGTGCAGCCTTATAATTGCTTTTAAATTACCGATAAAATGGAAAAGGAGAGATCTTGTGATAGCAAATCTTCATCATAAAGTAATGTGCAGATATCAAGGCTGAGATGGGAAGATTTTTAAATGTTAATGGGACAAACTAAAGCATTTTAGCAGAATAAAACATGGAGTGGGGAGAGAGAAAGCACAGAAGAGGCAGTGCAAATAAATGTCAGTTTGTTCTTTCTAAAGTCAGATAAGCCTAGTTAAATAGACAGATTCCAGGGGAAACAGGAGGCATGAATGAAATAGCAGGTCAAGAAAGCTAGAGGTCTTAGTCCCTTTAAGTGTCGGAGGAGTTTCCTCAGTGCTGAGTTTGCTAGAGGGAACTATGCACTGGAAAAGAACTTCAAAAGAAATATCCCCAGGTGAATTTCTAATTAAAATGAAAGTAATGGAGGTGTCCATCAGTGGATGAATGGTTAAATAAAATGTGGTGTAAACATACAATGGAATATTATTCCCCCTTAGAATTCTGACATGCTCTACAACACATATGAACCTTGGGAACATTATACTAAGTGAAAGAAACCAAACTACAAATATTTTACGTTTATGAAGCCCCTGGAGTAGTGGCATTCACAGTAACAGGAAGTAGAATTGTGGCTGTCAGGGATTAAGAGAAGGGGAAATTGAGAGCTGTTGTTTAATGGTTCAGAAAATTTCAATTTGGAAAGATGAAAAAGTCTTGGGGATGGAGGGTAGTGATGGTCGTACAATAATGTGAATACAGTAGAATCTTTGTAACTTGACCACCCCAAGGCACTATGACAAACTGGTCAACATATGGAGGTGGTCACCATAAGGAACTAGGCCTTCTATACTAATACTTTCACCTGGTGCATGTCCAGTCTATGAAAATTAGGTCAACTGAGGAGGTGGTCAACTATGGAGATTCTACTGAATATTTGATACCACTGAATTATACACTCAAAATGGTTCAAATGATAACTTTCATGTTATCTATAGTTTAACATAATTTTTAAAAAGAGGATCACTCCTGCTTTTTTTCTTTCTTTTTTTATTTTTTATTTTTTTTTTTGAGACAGGGTCTCCATCTGTTCCACAGGCTAGAATGGTAACCCTCCTGAGCTATGGTAACCCCACTGCAGTCTCTAACTCCTCTCCTCAAGTGATCCACCTGCCTCAGCCTCCTGAGAAGCTGGGACTACCAGCACACATCACCATACCTGGTGAATTTTTTTTTTAATTATTAGTAGAAATGAAGTTTTTCTCTTGCTCAAGCTGGTTATCTATCTATCTATTGATCTATCTATCAATATAGTCTCACTCTGTTACCCAGGCTAGAGTGACCTGGCATCAGCCTAGCTCACAGCAACCTCAAACTCCTGGATTTAAACTGTCCTCCTGCCTCAGCTTACCAAGTAGCCAAGACTACAGGCACCTACCTCAACACCCAGCTAAGTTTTCTACTTTTAGTAGACACGGGGTCTCAGTCTTGCTCAGTCTGGTCTCAAGCTCCTGAGTGCAAAGGATCCTCTTGCCTCATAATCCCAGAAGGCTAGGATTATAGGTGTGAGCCACTGCATCCCACAACAACTGTTTTCTATACTCACTATAAATGATAGGAGGCCAAACTCCTTGAAATTATAATTAGGTTATAGCAACATTAATCTTCTGGTGTGATATTCTTTCATACTGCACTAAATGTATACTGCCTATAATCCCAGCACTTTGGGAGGCCAATGTGAGCAGATCGCCTGAGCTCATGAGTTCGAGAGCAGCCTGAGCTACAGAGACCCCCATCTCTAAAAATAGCCAGGCATTGTGGTGGGCGCCTGTAGGACCAGCTACTCAGGAGGCTGAAGCAAGAGAATTGCTCAAGCTCAAGAGTTAGAGGTTGCTGTAAGGTATGACTCCAGGGCACTCTACCGAGGGTGACAAAGTAATACTTTGTCTCAAAAAAAAAAAAAATGTTGTAAGACTAAAATATTCACAAAAGTCTTTCAAAAATGTCTGTCAAAATCTTACATAGAAAATTCTTTTAAATTAGTTTATCTACTGGAAGTGGTCATTTACTTTGTGATTCACTGAAATGCAAGCAATGTCATTACTATAAAGAAATAAGAGCCACGTATAGTAGACTTTAACACTATCGCATTTTATTCACAGTTTGTGTGAGCTGTTACTTAGAAAGAAGTTCAATTTAATTGGCTTGATAACCTTCATGAAACTTTATAAAGTGTAAAGGTAAGCATAACCAATTAATTTGATTAATTGTGACCACTTTTATGTGAAGTTTAACATCACATCCTTCCTTTATTCTTATTAAACATCCTGCTTTGGGAAAAAGAGGCAGGACATACTATTGTGACGTATGCATGTTGTCCAGCATAAAAGGAAGCATACATGTGAGATCTGACTGCATTTGCAAGAGCTTGAAACCTTCAAGGATTTTCTGATTCTGGTACTCTTACCAGAGAACAGTACCAGAGAGGTGTATGTATTCATGTTAGCATGAGAAAGTACATTTAAACCTTCTGTAGTAATTTAGACTAATGTTTCAAATAACAAAGACCTATGCAACACCCCACCTAAGGAAGACTGGGAGCCACACTGCTGGGTGAGGAGAAGATGGCACAATATTTACTTAGTATCTGACAGCAAATAAGTCCAGATTCCAGTTCTGGGCCCACAACTGAAGTGGCTCTGGACGTAGTACTCAGCCTCCCTGAGCCTCCCATCTGTTAAATGGATTGAATAATACAAAACTTTCAGGGTTGCCATGATGCTGTGAGGATTAGAGATAGTATATGCAAAACAGAGCAGTGCTTGTCACATAAGGGACAATCAATGAACACCACTCATTATTACTGTAGTTAGTGTTGTCTTTACAGGAGTTTTGGCCCTGATTAGCAGACTATTACAACAATAAATTTGTACTGGCAAAAAGTGTGTTTTATCAAAGCTTTGAGATTAATGCTTGATTGAGAGTAATGATAACTAGCAATTAGCATTATTGAGTTCAATAAAATCCTTCACATCTGGGTTTCCTAACTCTTCAAACTTCTCAAATAATTCTGGCCCTCTTTTTGTTGTTTTTAGAAATAGGAATATCATGCAGAAAATGAGATATTAAGGTATTCTGACAACTGCCTTCCCTAGGGAAGAAGGAAATAACCTATTTTAAAATGTGCCACACTGGCTTATGAGGACTGTCACAAACAGCAGATACTTCAAAAATACAGGTTGTGATTTAGTAGTAAATGTGATAAGAAAGTCACCAAGAGGAATGTCACAATCTCCTCATCCTTTAATCGGTTTTTCATCAGATTGGTATAATGAAGCCATCAGGTATGGTATTGCTAAAGATAGTATTTCTATAGCATTTGAGAAGCAAACTTTCCACTCAATCTAAGATTGCTGGCAAGTAATAAATTTGGTTGTTCTGTGAGGACATTCACAGTAGCAAATGATAAAAATCAATCTAGGCTGGGTATGATGGCTTGCACCTGTAATCCTAGCACTTTGGGAGGCAAAGGCAGGAGGATACTTTAAGCTACGAGTTCAAGACCAGTCAGGATAACATAGAAAGACGCTATCTTTATAAGCAAAATTTTTAAAAAAGAATATTAGCCTAGTCTGCCACCAAACACAAAGAATGGTATCATCCACAAAAAAAAAATCAAAGGAAGAATAATGCAAACTAGAGCTTCGGGAATTAGACCTGGGAGCTCAATAACTGTCAATTCAGTGTTCTCATACTCTCTCTCATTCTCTACCTGTCTCTCTCTCTGTCTCTCTCTCTCTCACACACACACACATACACACTCCTGCTTCTGTCTGCATGTTGGCCTTATTCTCTTTTATGCTAGATGTAAAAGGTGGGGGAAAACAAGGTCCCAGTGAGTTCTGGGATTACTGTCCAGTGGTTAACAAGCAATAACCTATTTTTGTAAGGCTTAAAAGCCAAGAATAGTTTTATATTTTAAATGGTCAAAAAGAAAAAGGTAATAGTATTTTGTGACATGTGAAAATTATATGAAATTCATACATTCATGTTCATCAAGTCTTACAGGAATATGACCATGCTCATTGATTGTTTTTGCTCTACAAAGGTGAAGCTGGGTTGATGTTATATACTGTACGTGACTCTCATCACTTTGCATTTTTGCTCATTTCTGAAAATAGCAATAACACAGTCAGAACTCAACAGAATACCGATTGCCACAGAAGTCACTGCATCATGACATTTTTTTAAATTACTAGTGCACACTCATTATGCCAAAAGGAAAGGGGACTTCAAGTCTCATGCTGTTAAGGTACAGTAGAGTATGGATTGTTTTATTGGGTTAGATGATAAGCCATTGTGTTTATTATGCAGTGACATCACAACTGTGTTAAATGAATACTGTATAGTTGATATCATCAGTCTAAGCACTCATAGCAATATCCCCTACTCATAGGAAAGTGAAAAGTAAGAAAAGTTAAAACAGAGTTTCTCATCAAGAAGAATTTCTTCACAAAAATGAAAATAAGCCAGCAAAGTAAGATTTTAAAGTCCCACTTTGTCAGCAAAACAAGGACAATCATTTCTAAATAGTAAGTTAATTTAATTCTATTTCATATCAGCAGCTAAAGAAGTGTGTCTAGTGATAATAAATTTATTTAAAACTATTAACTATTGGTAAGAGATAGTTACTTATGGAGTTGGAGAAATTGAGAGCAACATCATAGTGAATTTAAAAACAAGGCAAATATGTTATTTTTTGGCTCTTGGTGAGTCTACAAATGTTATTGATACTACTCAGATGCTTTTATAGAGAGAGTTAGTGGTGAATTTGAAGTAAGTAAAAAATTATCTCACTGTACATAGTCTATGTGAAAGAACTATGAGTTATAATATTTTCAAAGAGATTAAGAAAACAATCCCCAACATGAAGTGGAATCTACTAAGATGTATTTCATCTGTTGGTAAAAATATGAGTGAAGTAGGAAAAAGCTTGGCAAAATCCACGAAGCTTGTAAAAATGCAAGGTATTTAAAGCTATTTTGCTATTTCATTTTATTTTTCATGAACAGGAACTTGATGGAAAATATTTGACTGTATTCTGTGATATTAAACTGTGTCAGCCAGGTACTTTATCCACTCTATTGAGCTTAACCATTGTCTATTCCATGAATTTTTATGAGAAACAGAAGATGAATATCCTGACTTGCCCTACCATACAGCAGTTCAATGGTTTACAAGTGGTAAGATTATGTTACAATTTTTTCAGCTCAGGGCTGAGATTGGATTTCTGAAGAAAGAATTGCACTTAATCCCTATTGTCAAATGTTAAACAGCTTTGGAAATTAACTTCTGCAAATTTGATAATGTTTCTTAATGAATTCATTTTAAACATTACTCTTCTATGCAAAACTTAAACTGTGGTAAAGTTATCCAACAACAGCTATTGTTTAGATCATAATAATATCAAACTGCTCTATATACTTCACAAGCTTTTGTGCTTAAAATAAGAAATGATGTCTCCATTTCCAACAGATTTGTAGCAGATTTATTTTGGATCTTAAAGTTCTAGCAATGTTTATCAGATCTTCATGTGAGTATAAAAGACATTTCCATACTTTAAAAATTTTTTAACTGTGCAGTAGAGGAGCTTCCACTTAACCTTCACTTGGAGGTGATTAATCTGAAATGGAATGTCATACTAAGTAACAAATATCAAGCAAAAAATCTAATAGAATCCTAAATGCCTCCCAAGCAATAAATAGTCTCAGTAAAATCATATGCTAATGGATTCATATTAGTATTTGGCAGAACCTATCTGTGTGAAAATATATTTTCCAATGATGAACTATCTAACATCTCTTAATGGGTCAGCATTAAGTAATGAACATTTCCAATTGATTTTAATAATACTATGACCACCATGTAAGCAAAATACTCTCACAAAGAAGAATTTTATTATTCTTATTAATAAACTTATGCTACAAAAAAGTTCTCAGGAAAAAAGTGCTCAGTTATTGTTATATTTTGAATTTTGTCAATAAAATTTTTGTAGAAATGTGTTTTCTCCCATAAGCACCTATATCATCTCTTCAAGGTTGCCTCTTGGCCTACGAAGCTTCAAATATTTACTATATGCTTCTTTAAAGAAAAACAATTCATCAACCCCTTCCCAAGAAGAAAGGGAACATTTATCACTCATTCCACATAGAAATTGAAGAATTTTCTGTGATTGAGCTCATCCCTGAGCCAATTACTGTGCCAGTAGGAGCAGAAACCATGATGGGACTGGCCTGGGTCACATGCTGATCCCTGCACCAGGGGAATATGACAGTGAGGTGGGACAGCCCTCACATCTATGAATAGAATGAGAAAAGAGAAGTTCTCTAAAAGCACTGAGGAAATTTCTTGCTGGGAAGTCTGAGAAAGAGACTATTAGCTAAAAAAACATAGAAAGGCTGATTTAATGACATTATAAAGGGTATCAATGGCATGACAGTCCTCTTCCCAACATATACAGGGTGGAAATCAAGTTCATGTGTAATTTAAAATAGTTTAACATAGTAAATTGCACGTGAACTTTATGGACATACTGTCTATTATAGAAACAAAAATATGTAGGTGTTAGCATTTCTAAAAATCTTCTTTGGACTTTAAGTTGATGAGAACTGGAGTTAAGTATATAAAAGTGTAACATAAAGGTATAGGAAATTAAAAGTGGAAGGTAAAACATGCGGAAGAAAGAATGGGGAGCTCCAACATATAACTAAAAGAGTTCCAGAAGGAGGAGTTAGAAAGAAATGGATGGTTGGAGTAACTCATACTTCATGATTTTTTCAGGATGAAAGAAAAATCATGAGTCTCATACAGAAACAAAATAAAAACCCATACCAAAATACTCCTACCAGAGAAACTATAAAATATCAAATTGAAAGAGAAACTCCTATTAGCTGACAAAAGGAAAAGACATATCAACTTTAAAAAGCAACAATTAGGTTGAAAGTAAACATATCCATCACAAGTATCTATCATCTATATCTTCTAAGTACAGAAGATAATGGGACAACGTCAGAGTACTAAGGGAAAAACAATGGTCAGCCTTGAATTCTGTGCCTAGTTAAATGGTGATCGCTAACCACAGATGTTACATAGAAGTTAGACAGGAAGGGCATGAAGTCTACTGACAAGACTTATCTTCTGAAAACAGGGCTCCCGTCACGTTGCTCCTGTTCTTGAAGACCTCAGAGGATTTGTTTACTTATTTACCTACCATATAAACATTTGATCTAATTGGGATTCAATCAGAAAAACTAGGAACTACTCAAGCTATTTGAAATCCTGAGAATACCAGGGAATACCACTGACCAGGGCTGGGATGGTGAGCATTCCTATGTTTGGTAAGAGCAGAGGCCACTCCTCTCCCTTGTGAGGAGGAACAAAGATAAAAGCCACCATTAACCACACATCAGAGTCCAGGGTTGCCAGCAGATCCTGGAAGTACTGTGAACCTTTCTATGGGAGCTGGAGCTCTGGAGGAAACAGCTACTGATGGAACCAGGACTGAAGCAGAAAGATGGGTGTAGACACAATGGCTTCTCTCCTCTTGGGGCAGCAAGGGCCCCATATGCCTCCTTCCACTGCAAACCTAGCTGGAGGCCAGCTGTCTGGGGGGCTAGGAAGTGCAGCCAGGTGGGAAGTGCCCCTTGTAATATTGAACAGAGCAGGGGCATGGTAAAGAGCATGGTAAGACATGGGTCTGAGAGCAAGGAGGCCAGGTCGGGAACCCTCGGGCACTTCATCTGTTTTTCCTCCTGGTTTTCTCATTAACCTCACACCAATCAAACAGAACCACTATTGTCAGGAGTCTCTCTCTTCATTGACTCACATGAAATCTCTGAGTGTACTTCTCCGCTCTTTTCTTTGAGCATTGGAATCTCTCATCTACAGCATCCAGCTCAAATTCCATGAAAATGTTCCTGATCTCCTGAATGAAAGTCATCCCTTTCTGCTTTGCATTTTATTAGCATTTTATTTCTAGCTCTCTTATGGTACTTATTCATAAAAACTTGATTGTAATTATTCTGTTCATATGTTATCTCTCCTATTAGACTGGGATTCTCAAGAGTGGAGGATAACACCTTCCTTATTTCTTTTATTTATCATGGTGCCTTATCATTGCAAGCATTTGATGAAAGTTTGTTGGCTAGCAGAATAAATACAGATAAGGAGTATTGTCATTTGAATGAGTTAAAATGACCCTTCAAATCAAAAGTAAAGAGCCAAGGTGTGTTTTAAAGAGGCAGACTTAAACACGGAGATGCCTGGATTGTATTGTGGGAGATGTTGTGACTTGATTGGTGTCTAAAGACAATGCCTCCAGCTCCATAGGCTTGCCCTCTGTTGTCTCAAATCCTGTTCCTACAGCTTCCCCATCCTGTACTTGGCTACTTGCTTTAATTAGAAACTGATTGTGATAATGATGGTAATAATGGTTCACTAAGATTCTATTTAGATTTATTTATTAAATGTGAGGTTTTGTAACTATGCTGTGATTTATACACATTATTTTATTTAATCCTTGCTTCAGTCCTACCAGAGTAGTATAAGTATTTCATTTTTTTTGAAATACTGAGGAGGGGATTCACTGAGGGTACAAGAAATCAGGTTAAACTGATTGCATCTGTTAGGTAAAGTTCCTCTTACAACTGTGTCTTGCCCCCCCCAAAAGTGTGGCACACACCAAGACCCTACCCTCCTCCCTCCTTCCCTGTCTCTGCTCTTCCTTTCCCCCTTTCCCCACTCCTCTTTCCTCCTTCTCTGTCTTCCTGTTCTCCTCTTCCTCCAACCCCCACCATGTACTAGTTCATTAATAGTCATTATATCAAAATTGAGTACATAGGATACATGTTTTTCCATTCTTGTGATGCTTTACTAAAAATAATGGA
>CAUYTI010062169.1:0-14033 GCA_963575145.1 Galago senegalensis
TCATTTCTGATTGATGAGATTAGAGATTTTACTCCTTTTTTCTTGGTTAGGTTGGCCAAAGGTTTATCAATTTTGTTGACTTTTTCAAAAAACCAACTTTTTGATTTATTGATCTGTTCTATAATCCTTTTGTTTTCAATCTCATTTAATTCTGCTCTAATTTTGGTTATTTCTTTTCTTCTGCTGGATTTGGGATTGCAATATTCTTCCTTTTCCAGCTACTTGAGATGTCCCATTAAGTTGTTAACTTCCTCTCTTTCCGTTCTCTTGAGAAAGGCTTGCAATGCTATAAATTTCTCTCTTAGGACTGCCTCTGTGGTATCCCTGAGGTTCTGATAACTCGTGTCTTCATTATCATTTTGTTCTAAAAATTTGGTAATTTCCTTCTTGATCTCGTCTCTGATCCATCTATCATTCAGCATAAGGTTATTTAGCTTCCATGTTTTTGTATGAGTCTGCAGATTCCTGTTGTTACTGAGTTCAAGTTTTATTCCATGATGGTCCAAGAAGATGCATGGAATAATTTCTATTCTTTTAAATTCGCTGAGGTTAGATTTGTGACCTAAGATGTGGTCGATTTTGGAGTATGTTCCGTGTACTGATGAGAAAAATGTGTATTCAGTTTTGTTAGGATGAAATGTTCTGTAGATGTCTGTTAAATCCAGAAGTTGAATAGTTAAATTTAAATCTAAGATTTCTTTGCTAAGCTTCTTATTAGAGGATCTATCCAACACTGTCAAAGGAGTGTTAAAATCTCTGGTTATGATGGAGCTGGAAGTGATCAAGTTGCTCATGCTAGTTAGAGTCTCTTTTATAAATTGAGGTGTGTTCTGGTTGGGTGCATAGATATTGATAACTGAGATCTCATCTATTCAGTATTGCCCTTAACAAGTATGAAGTGGCCATCTTTATCTTTGGCTACTTTTGTTGGTTTAAAACCTATTGTATCTGCAAATAAAATTGTGTCACCTGCTTTTTTCTCTTTCCATTTGCCTAGAATATAGATGACCATCCCTTCTCCCTGAGTCTAAATTTATCTTTTAAAGTAAGATGAGATTCTTGTATACAACAGATGTCTGGTCTGATTTTCTATATCCAATCAGCCAATCTGTGCCTCTTTAGAGGACAATTTAAGCCATTCACATTGATTGAAATTATTGATAAGTCTGGTACAATTTTAGGTATCGAGTTGTTCGAAAGTCCAGTGGACATTTTTAATCCTTTTTCCACTGTGGAAGTTGGAGGATTGCACTGGTCATTATGGAGAGTAGGTCTAAGAATATCCTGGAGAGCTGGTTTAGTTATGTCAAATTTCTTCAAAACATGAATGTCGAAGAATATAGATGTTGAATTAAATACAGTTGGAGTATTTAATTTCTCCATCATAAATGAAACTCAGTTTAGCTGCATACAGGATCCTGGGTTGAAAGTTATTTTGTTTTAGGAGATTAAATGTTGATGACCACCCTCTTCTGGCCTGAAAGTTTTTGGCAGAGAGATCTGCAGTCATTCTAATATTCTTCCCCTTGTAGGTTATGGTTTTCTTACGTCTAGCTGCTTGCAGGATTTTCTCTTTCATATTAACTTTAGTGAAGTTAACTATGATGTGTCTGGGGATGTCTGATTCGGGTTGAGTCATGCTGGGGTTCTAAAGCTGTCTGCTATCTGAATCTCAGGATCTCTTGGCATATCTGGAAAGTTCTCTTTCTATAATTTCATAAAGAAGAGCCTCTGTGTTTTGTGAAGCAACTTTGTCACCTTCAGGGATTCCTATAAGGTGAATATTAGTTTTCTTTGAATTATTCCAGAGCTCTATGAGAGAATGATCCATTTTTGCTTTCCATTTCTGATCCTTTTTGGACACTTGGGCACATTCAGAAACTTTGTCTTCTACGTCTGAGATCCTTTCTTCTGCCTCCTGCATTCTGATACCAAGGACTTCTGTATTTTTACGATCTTTGAGGGCTGTAATCTGTTGCCTCAATGTTTCAAAATTTTTGGTGGTTTTGTCTTTGAATTTGTTGAATTCTTGAGTAAACTTTTGGAATGCTCCTTGACTTTCTAATTCTATCTTTGCCTCTATTCTATTAATCTTATTTGCAATCCAAATTCTGAATTTAATTTCTGACAACTCAGCCATCTGTTTATAAAGGGGATCCTCAGTTTCATTTGCCATATTCTTTTTTGGGAGGGTTGACCTACTCTGGTTATTCATATTACCAGCCACATCCTTTCTTGAGGGGGTTGATCTACTCTGGTTATTCATATTACCAGAGCTTTTCCTCTGATTGTGCCCCATGATTACTTTACCCTGTTTGGCTTTTCCCCTTGAGTTTTGTCAAGGACCCGTACGGTGTTACGGCCTGAGAGACTGGGGACCTGCTTGGTGTGCTGGGGGGCTAAGTGGCTCTGTCTTATTTTCAGCTGGTCTCTGTCCTACCCTAGTAGATCAGCTACTCTTAGTTGAAGTGTCTGCTGTGGAGAAATATCAGCAATTAAGTCACCGCACCCCCAACAAACAACAATTAGGCAAGGAAAATCAAACCTTCCCTCAACCATACACCCAAGGTGTCACTTTGGATAGTCTTTAGGTGATTTTCCTGGTTTAAGGGGTCCAAATCGGTTGCCCCAGTCAGCACCAGTCTCAGCACCAGGTGGGAGAATTCAAATGTCTCCATCAGCTTGATAAGAGGGGTCTGCTCGCAGCTCAGATATAACTTTCTCCAGTGCTCCGTGAGGGCAGAGAGACCCACCCAGCAAATGAATTAGTCTGGGAAGGTTGGTACCTCCTTCTCCACCTTGCACCTAATCACTGGTAATCCCACAGGGCTGTGACTGTTCACTCCAGCAAGCAACTACTCCTAGGGTTTACAACTGCTAGAGTCACCTGGAAATCTGAGTCTGGCAGGGGGAGATGAGGCCTGACAACCTTATTATAGGCTGGGGTAGTTTGCTCAATTCCAGCCCCGTGCCTAGTTGATGTTTCTCTGGCTAAATTCCTCTGCAGGTCAGACACTGCTAGAGCTGATAACTCAGCCCTATGGCCAAATAAGCAGTCCCTGTAAGTCTGTGAGCTGCACATATTCTATCCTTGCACTCTACCCGGGTCAGTACTCAGAGAATTTCCCAAATCCTCTCCACCAGTGGCTGTCACGGGAGAAAAATTCCCAAAACCTCTGGTTTCCCAGTGCGTGTCTATCTGAATGGCCTCAGGGATGCAGGCCCCTCCCTGTGCTGCAGCTGCCACTGTCAGGATACTGCCGCTCCTGTGTAGCTCTCCCTCAGCTGACCGACCTCTCCTTGCTCCCATGCTACAGAGTCATCACAGACCAGCACCAGCCCTTTCCCCCTCCACTCCTCTCAAGGAAATGTTCAAGAATCTGGACTGGGTGACAAACCTCCTGACCTTGGGGTGAGAGTGTGTGTGTGGGGAATCCTGAGAGTTCAGAGTTGTAGGTAGGGAATATATACAGTTTTATACAGTTTTACAGTTTTATGCCTGTCAGGAGGGTGCCATGGCATGCCAGCAGGGGTAGGAGGTCCAGTTTTTAGGGGATCTCTCCCGTGGGATAGAGTAAGAGGATATTTGAACTCTGCTCGCTTGTTTGTATGGAGTAAACTGAGAGCCCTTCTTATGGGGGAGGGGACTCCTGTCTGCTTGGTAGTGGATTTTGTACCTTTTGATTGTATTTTTGGGGTCGCAACTCTCCTCAGCAAGGTTGAAGTGCATTCTTCAATATTCTCTCTTGGCTCCACTCAAAACCATCAGCTCCCTTGCTAAACTTCTGTCCTTTAAGTCTCCTTCTGGACAGGAGCCTCTGCAAAAAGCTGGCTGCAGTCTGCCATCTTGTCCACCCCCCCAACTCATTCTTTAACTCCCACACTATGTCAGAAATTCACAGCATAAATTCATTTATTCAACACATATTGTTGAGAGCATATTATGATACCATGTTGTGCTATGGGGTAAAATGCTGAAATCATTCATTCACACATACATAACATTCAACAAATATTTTCTGAGCATGTGCCACATGCCAGGCACTATTCCACAAGCTGGGAATACAGAAGTAGACAAGATAGACAGTGTTGGCTCAGTGCTGTGGCTCAAGTGGCTAAGGCACCAGCCACATACACCTGAGCTGCCAAACAACAATGACAACTGCAACCAAAAAATAGCCGGGCATTGTAGCAGGCACCTGTGGTCCCAGCTACTTGGGAGGTTGAGGCCAGAGAATCACTTAAGCCCAGGAGTTGGAGGTTGCTGTGAGCAGTGATGCCATGGCACTCTACCCAGGGTGACAGCTTGAGGCTCTGTCTCAAAAAAAAAAGTATTCATGGGGTGAAGGGGGAGAGGCAGACCATAAACCAGTGAACCAAGGTTCATCTGCTAAGAGGCCATTCAGAAGAGATGGTGAATTCATGGAAAATTATTTTCTCCATCTAGTGGCAAAGAAATTAAGATCCTCTGAAATTTAATGCATAATTTTAAGGAAACTGAAGGAAAATGTAAACTTTATAGTCACACACCAGATGATATGGACACAATAATTTGAGTAGTAACTATTCCTTTAGGCAACAGTTGTAAACTTATTTTCTGTTGGGACTATTTAGAAGTAAATATATAAAACTTACTCTTAAATATGTAACAGTTTAAAAATCTGTCAGGAACTAAATTAGTTAAGTAGAATATTGACTAGTTTTATCTGATAATTATACTGTACATTTACATATTAATGCATATAATGTTTTAGTATATACTGCACTCTAGGGAGTCACTAAAATGTGGGCAAAAAAAAATACTACCGAAGACATCTTAAACTCATTTGGCCGTCATTTTAAAAGTTGGTGTTTTAAGAAATCATCTAATGGTGAAGATCTCACCAAAATTAGAGGTTTTGCTCTAAGATATTTAAGAACACATAGTAGACATAATAGCTTATAGACTATAAAAATTATATGATCAATGTGGAAAATTTATTTAAAAAAATTAGGAATTCTTCAAGTGTACAAGGTAAGGGAATTTACACAAAGATATTGTGACAATGTGTGTTACCAAGATCAGGAAAAGAGGCCATCTTTACTGGTATCAGTGGCTACCTGGAAAACCCGGCAATGGTGCTTGTTCTCACATACACGCTCTCTCTCTCTTTCTGTTTTCCTCCACGTGGTGATGTACACCAGGAAGATGACCCTCAAAAGGAGCTGGACTGGTGGGCTCCTGGAGCATAGACTTCCCAACACCCAGAACTATGAGAGAGCCACCCAGTCTGAGTGATTTGTGATAGCAGCCTGAACTAAGACGAAGCATTTTCATGTTCAAGTTATTTGGGGGAAATAGCTACTTGTTTTCTACAATTTCTTCACTTCAAGAAAAAAAATTCCTAATTTAAGAAGGTTCTGGAGAAGGAGAAATCCAGATAAGAGAGGTAATATTCTCAAGTGGCTTTATGTTTTAATTCTGCCAATTCTGTTACCACATTTGCACGCGTGTGTGTGCTCACGTGCAGAGCCTCTCAGAGTGACAGGACAGTGTGGCCCACTCTTCCTGATGAGTGTGGCTTCTGTTCCCTGCACTTGTCTATGGGAGTGGCCAGTCTGAGGGGTAGCGTGTGCTGAACACATGCAAAGGAAAGCAGGAAAAGTGCTGCTAATTTATTACCTCCCCTTCATGCTGGGTGGGGGGAGACACAGAGGCCAAGACTTGGCTAATTTGCCATTGAAACCTGACAACTTACCTCTCTCCACATCTACCTCCACTTTCTCTCTTGCACAAGTTACTCTCTAGAGTCCCAAGGGTTTTCCCTGCCATTCTTACACCCTCTAATCATTTCCACCCAACAAGCAGAGGAATCTTTAAACTGTACATCAGAAGCTGTCACTCCTGTTTCTTATTTCAGAGGAAGATTGCCAAGTTCTGACAAGAACTGACCTCTTCTCTGACTCACTTTCCACCTCCACTCATGTCGCCCCTCATATTTTTCAGGCAGGTTGCTACATCCGAATCTGTGAATTATACTTGTTGTTCTCCCCAAAACACTCTTTCCCAAATAAATGGTTTTCTCCTTTGCTCCACTTAGATTTCTGCATAAAGGTTGACATCTCAGAGGGCTTTTTGATAACTCTATGCAAAAAAATCCCTCCTCAGTCTCTCTCTGTCCCCCTCATCTGAATTTTTCTTTGAATCCTTACTACCACCTAACATATAAAATTATTGTTTTGCTTGCATCCTCTCTCATCTTACCCCATCACTAGAATGTAAGCTGTGTAATAAGCACAGAAATCTACTCTGTTCACTCCTATTTTCTCAGTTCCTAGAAAAGTTTCTGGCAGCATAGGTAATAAATATCATAAATAATGAATATTGTGAAAATCCAAGTTCTCCAACCACCTCAGCTCCATGTCAAATCAGATAACTTGAATGCTGATTTTCTTTTCAGATTCCTCACAATTTTACACTAGAGTTTCCTCACCTGTTAAATGGGGGTTATCAGTACTTTCCTTACAGAGTATTGTGGTAAATTACAGAAAGAATGTCTCCAAAGCACTTTAATATATATCCTAGCACACTGAAAGCCACCAAGAAATGGAACCTTTTTGATAATTATTATTACTATTTGTCAGCTATCTGGATTACTTTTGTCACCAACTTGATAACACATGGAGGCATAAGGATGGGAATCATTCTGTTTGTTTCTATATTTTGGACCTTCCACATGCATGGGTAAGTGTTTTTGAAAATCAGGTATCAGCTCCAGGGATTCCCTATGTCCACAAAGACAAATTTGAGGAATAATCCCATGATATTATTTTAAGGGCCTACAATATTTGGTGATGAAAGATACCTTTCAAATTTGCTCAAACATTCAGGCCATTGAAAGGGTATTGTATTTGACCTGACAATGTGTTTTCTAAGTTGAACTGGGGTGAGAGGCACTTCTACTAATTAGCATACTTCTCTCTGAGAACCCTGCCTGGCCTCAGGGCAGGTGGGGCCGTGGGATAGATGACTGGGTGGAGATCTGTCACCCAGGGCTCTGAGATCAAGTCAAAGACTCAATACACAGATTAGGACCCTGTTCCAACCACTTTAAGAATGTGGGATCTGACAATTACATTTGTAAACTTGCTAGTACTCACTTATGTTGGCAGCACTGTACAAACAACCTGGTGAAGTTTCATTCACAACCTTTGTATATCAGTGTCTCCAATTAACAAGCCAAATAAAAATGTAACATGATATGCTATTTTCTTAGGATTTGAACTTATCTTTATCATTTATATGAGGAAACCAGTGATAAAATCCTTGAAAATGCAATGAAACTTATCAGAAACATTTACATTTTTTGTAGTATTGTTATGTCAGTGGAAGCCTGGGCTCCAAAGCTGCCAAAGGGGAATTGACTACCAACTGTTCCAACATGTCCCTAAAAAACATTCCTACAGACATGACCCCAGCCACAACCACACTGGATTTATCCTATAACATTCTTTTTCAACTGGAGAGTTCAGATTTTTATTCTTTCTCCAAACTGAAAGTTTTGATTCTATGGCACAATAGAATCCAAGAGCTGAATATCAAAATTTTTGAATTCAACAAGGAGTTAAGATACTTAGATTTGTCTTATAATAGACTTAAGACTGTAACTTGGTATTCACTGGAAAATCTCAGACATTTAGATCTTTCTTTTAATGACTTTGACACCATTCCTCTCTGTGAGGACACCAGGGACATGTCACACCTGGAAACCCTGGGGTTGAGTGGGGTAAAAATTCAAAAATCAGATCTCCAGAAAATTGCTCATTTGCATCTAAACACTGTCTTCTTAGGATTGAGAACTCTTTCTCATTATGAAGAAGGTAGCCAACCCATCTTAAACACAACAAAACTTCACATTGTTTTACCATTGAACACAAATTTCTGGGTTCTTTTGCATGATGGAATCAAGACTTCAAAAATATTAGAAATGACAAATATAGATGGCAAGAGCCAATTTGTACATTATGAAATTCAATGGAATCTTAGTGTAGAGAATGCCAAGACATCTATTCTACTACTTAATAAAGTTGATTTACTCTGGAATGACCTTCTCCTTATCTTCCAATTTGTTTGGCACACATCTGTAGAATACTTCCAGATCCAAAATATGACTTTTGGAGGTAAGGTTTATCTCAATCACAATTAATTTGACTACTCAAATACTGTAATGAGAGCTATAAAATTGGAGCATGTACATTTAAGAATTTTCTTTATTCCACAGGATAAAGTCTACTTGCTTTTTACCAAAATGGATATAGAAAACCTGACAATATCAAATGCACAGATGCCACACATGCTTTTCCCTAATTATCCTACAAGATTCTGATATTTAAATTTTGCTAATAATATCTTAACAGATGAACTGCTTGACAGATGAACAGATGAACAGAAGAACTATCCAGTCGCCACATTTGACAACTCTCATTTTGAAGGACAATAAACTGGAGACACTTTCCTTAGTGAGTGGCTTTGCTCACAACACACCCTTGCAGCATTTGGACCTGAGCAAAAACCTATTACAACACAAAAATGATGAAAATTGCTCATGGCCAGAAATCTTGGTCACCATGAACCTGTCATCCAATAAATTTGATGATTCTGTTTTTAGGTGCTTGCTCATAAGTATTCAAATGCTTGACCTAAATAATAACCAAATTCAAACTATCCCCAAAGACACTATTTATCTTAAGTCCTTACAAGAGCTAAAATGTTGCATTTAATTTTCTAACTGATCTCCCTGGGTGCAGTCATTTCAGTCAACTCTCAGTTCTGAACATTGAAATGAACTTAATCCTCAGCCCATCTCTGGATTTTTTTCAGAGCTGCAAGGAGGTTAAGACTGTAAATGCAGGGAGAAATCCATTCTGGTGCACTTTTGAATTAAGAAATTTCATTTAGCTTGAAAAACATTTGGAGGGCATGGTGGCTGGATGGTCAGATTCATACGTCTGTGAATACCCTTTAAATCTAAAGGGGACTTGGTTAAAGGATGTTCATCTTCCCAAATTATCTTGCAACATAGCTTTGTTGATTGTCACCATCATGGTTATCATGCTAGTTCTGGGGATAGCTATGGCCTTCTGCTGTCTCCACTTTGATCTACCCTGGTATTTCAAGATGCTCGGTCAGTGAGTACAAATGTGGCACAGGGTTAGGAAGACAAACAAAAAACAACTCAAGAGAAATGTCCAATTTCATGCATTTATTTCATATAGCGATCATGATTCTCCCTGGGTAAAGAATGCATTGATCCCTAGTCTAGAGAAAGAAGATGGTTCTGTCTTGATTTGCCTTCACGAGAGAAACTTTGACCCTGGCAAGAGCATTAGTGAAAATATCATAAGCTTCATTGAGAAAAGCTTTAAGTCCATTTTTGTTTTGTCTCCCAACTTTGTCCAGAGTGAGTGGGGCCATTATGAATTCTACTTTGCCCACCATGCCCACCATTTGCCCACCATTTTCATTTCCATGAAAATTCTGATCATATAATTCTTATCTTGCAACCCATTCCATTCTACTGCATTCCTACCAGGTACCATATCCTGAAAGCTCTCCTGGAAAAGAAAGCATACTTGGAATGGCCCAAGGACAGGCATAAATGTGGGCTTTTCTGGTCAAACCTTTGAACTGCTATTAATGTTAATCTATCAAGAGAAATGTGTGAATTACAGACATTCACAGAGCTGAATGAAGAATCTCAATGTTCTTCAATCTCTCTGGTGAGAACAGACTGCCTATAATACCCCAATTAAGGAAATTGGGGGCTACATACAGTGTTGGACTATAAATTGATATAACATTTATGATGGCAATTTGGCAATATCTATTAAAATAAAAATGGTTATTCCCTTCATATCAGTTCCTGGAAGGACTTCTGAGAACATATCCTATAGAAACACTTGTACATATTTGCAAAGGTTTTTATAAATAGTTGTTTATCCCAGCATTGTTTATAACCACGAAATGTCAAAAACATCTCAATGTCACAAAATAAGGATAGGGTCAATAAATTGTAGTATATTGATGTAATAGAATATTACATAACTGTTAAAAAAATGAGGCAGGCAGCTCCTGTAGCTCAGTAAGTAGGGCACTGGCTCCATACACCAAGGCTGGTGGGTTCGAACCTGGCCCAGGCCAGCTAAAAGAACAATGACAACTGCAACAAAAAAATTAGCTGGGTGTTGTGGCAGGCGCCTGTAGCTACTTAGGAGGCTGAGGCAAGAGAATCACTTAAGCCCAAGAGTTTGAGGTTGCTGTGAGTTGTGACACCATAGCACTCTACTCAGGGCAATAGCTTGAGACTGTCTCAAAAAAAAAAAAAAAAAAAAAGGAATGAGGCAGCTCTACATTTACGGGTATGGGGAAAGTATATTAATATGTTAATTTATACATTGAAATCAAAGTCTAAAGGAATCTGTCCCAAAACAACACATAGATGTAGTGACAGTGGTTTGGGTCTCGGAGGTTTGAATTACAGGAGTATTTGACTTCCGTGTTACATATTTCTATAATTTGAATTGTTTAGAATGAATCTGTACTTCTTTTATAAGTAGAAAAAACAATAAATATAATTTTTTAAATAAATAAATATAAATTTTAAAGCCTACAAGTCTTCCCTTTTAGATTCATGGTTCATGGGAAGAAAACATGCATTCCTAAAAATTGCAAAATTTTATTTCAAAAACAAACATCATGTCACTTCCTTCATTAGAAAAATGTTTTGGAGTGGCACCTGTGGCTCAAGGAGTAGGGCACCAACCCCATATACTGGAGGTGGCATGTTCAAACCCGACCCTGGACAAAAACTGCAAAAAAAAAGTTTTGTTTGCCCATGTGATAAAGGAAGAAAACATCATGTTCCTTTAAGATCTGTTACCAACCCCTGTTACCTCCTTGATCCCTGTTGGGTTATTCACGTTTCTCTAGAACATTTAGCATCTTTTCATGCCCTAAGGCTGTACATTTGACTTTGTGTCTACCTGCAAGTCCTTTCCAACCTTGGTTTGTTCAGAAAATCTTACCTTTCCTTCAAGGTACAATCTAAATGTCAACTTTGCTTTGAAATCTTCCTCACTCCTTCCTCTGAGCATGAGACTCCTTGATTCTCTTTCAACACTCTGGACATATTTCTGTCATGCAATGGATGATAGAAGTTTCCATTTCTCACTAGACTAGGAACTCCTCAAAGACTAAGACATATTTACATCCACCATTGTCTCAGTAGAAGTTTCTGGTTCAGAAAAGGAGCCCAGTGAATGCTTATTGACCAGATACTTGATTAGGTAGTGGAGCTGAGTGGGGGAATCCCATTGGCTTCAGGATAGATGGTGGAATTTGAAAGCACATTTTGAAAACCTGAGGAAGAAGAGCAGGAATAGGCTAAGCTCAGGTGAGAAGACAAGAGAATCCAGAATTGGAAGGTTCCTGAATATAGCTTGAGTTGAATGCCCATGACCTATAAAAACATCTATTTTTTAATCTCAATCTAATAAAATTAATCTCCTAATCAGATTAAAAATGGATTCTATTAATATATCTCCTTTATTTTCTTATAGTTTCTGGTCTTATGAATTCTTGTTAGTGGTTATTTTAAAAACTGCACTCAGGCTGGGCATGGAGCCTCACGCCTGTAATCCTAGCTCTCTAGGAGGCCAAGGTGAGTAGATTTCTTGAACTCAGGAGTTCGAGACCAGTCTGAGAAAGACCCTGTCTCTACTAACAATAGAAAACCTGAGGCAAGAGAATCTTTTGAGCCCAAGAGTTTGAAGTTTCTGTAAGGTATGATAACATGGCACTCCACCTAGGGCAACAGAGTGAGACTTTGTTTCAAACAAACAAAGAAAAATCAACAGAAGAGAACTAACTTTAAGCACGCCAGCCTGGGAGTTTGGGGAGAGGGCTGGTGTCTATCTAGAAAGCAGATTGTGCTGTCATTTGGCTGGTAGCTAGATTCACCTCATTGAGGGTGTGTGTCTCCCCATCTCCTCCCTGGTGAGCCCATGGTCTGTCTGGCAGAAGAGGAAACCACAGTGGGATGGGAGCAGACCTGGAGAGACTGCCTTTCCTGGGTTGTGTGTGCATGGCAGTGTGATTTTTAGAGTGAGAAAGATTCTGTATGAGGGCTTATAAATCTTGAGTAAGTTACTCAGTATGAGGTTTTCACATTTAGAGATTGAGAACATACAAAGAAGGTAACACTATTAGTTACCAGGATTCGGTTATTTCATGGTGTAATCCTCAGTTTATCAATACAGTTTTAAATACAATTTTAACTGTAATGTAATTACAATTTTAAAAACAACACATTTGGGTTAGCTCTCAGCAACTTCTTATTTCAGCAGCTGGACAGCCTTTAAATCTTGCCAATCAGACCATTATACTGTTTCTTTCTCTGAAACTTAGATGTCATCCAAAAGTTCCTAATGTGCTTGGTTTTGACTATTATGACTTATAATCAGAGAAAATGAACTTTATATAAATGGAATATTATCTGTTTCTGGGGTTTGAGAAAAAAGTACTAACCTGGTTTTATGCAGATTTGATAATATACTTTTGTTGTGGTACAGGAGGGAGCTATACCTTGCCTTTGGCAAACTGAGAATTCCCCAAGAAGAGGCTTTCCCTTCTGATCTCTGGAGGTCTGGGAGCAGAGAGAAGAATGACGTGAGAAATTCACTTGCAGAATTTTCAATGAAATAATTTACTGAGGCCTGGAGATGAACACCGTATCAGCCTATAGTGAAGCAGATAGGTGCTGCCTCCTCGAACCAAAATCTCAGGAGGCTTTTATTAGGATTTTGGGGCATGTATGTACAAAATGAAGAAGTAAAGAATTAATAGTCTCATGACTCAATCACATGAGTGGTCTTTTGATTATAGAAAAGGTTATTAGGGTGAAGGACAATAAGGCAACAAATCATAGAACAATTCTTAACGACAGAATTAAATAGGTAACAAACAAAGTTACCTTAGGATGTGAGAAAGGAATGATTACAATTACAACCTTTGGGCTAAATTGTCTTGGTTTGAAGGTAATTTTTAATTGCCTTCTAATTCTCCTGATATCTTATTTCTGCTAAACTGCTGATTTCTACCGAGATGTTCCCAAATCAGTTTCCTATTTATTCTGCTGAACATTACAACCCCCTCCCCACTGTGTGGGTGCTGAGCAGCAGGATAGTGGGGTAGGTGGTGGAGGGGTTTGGGGAGATGAGGGGGCTGAGGCCTAGGGCCTTCCCCATGAGTCCTCTGGAATTTCAGCCTGAATTATATTTTTACCCACATACTTTGGCCCAAGAAATTTCAGATTTCAACAGTGACCCACTCTTCTGAATAGTGACATTGACGGGGAAGTGAGCATACTTAGACCGCATGCTGTTATGAAAGCTGGAGTAACTATTCCAGTCATGTTTTAAAAAATGACTCTAGAGCTTGTGCCTTGCAAATTTTTTTCTATTTCCTTGCTATTTGACAACTTGGAACGTCTTTCATTTTGTACCCCCCCCCCCCAAGGAAACTGAAGTCTCTATCAATGTGATTGAAGCCTATGAGGGCCCTTCAGAAGCACTGAGTATCCCTGCAGATAAATGGCAATCTTTTCTGAATGTCAAGTCAAGTTGTTGAGAATGATCCATACTCTCTCAGTAAATGTGGCACTGAATGATAGCTGTACTGAAAGGGGATTGTAATCCTCGAATTCTAAGCAGATTAGGGGAGAGGAAGAGTTTTAAATATAATTTATGGCAAATGCTCCCAAGGTTTCACGTCTTTCTTTTTTTTTTTTTTTTTTTTTGAGACAGTGCCTCAAGCTGTCACCCTGGGTAGAGTGCTGTGGCATCACAGCTCACAACAACCTCCAACTCCTGGGCTCAAGCGAGTCTCCTGCCTCCACCTCCCAAGTAGCTGGGACCACAGGTGCCCACCACAATGCCTGGCTATTTTTTGGTTGCAGCTGTCATTGTTGTTTGGCGGGACTGGGCTGGATTCAAAC